>NHTE02000017.1:0-12519 GCA_002168265.2 Fusarium euwallaceae
TTCATGGTCGAATGATGCGTTTTCGTCGGGTGTGAAATTCTCAAACTTGGAGAAATGGGATTGAGATGCTGGAGGAAGACGATCCTCGCTGTTGGTTGACATTTGAGAGTGCAGTATTATATGGAGTGTGTTGACCGAGGCGAGGATGGATTTCTATGCGAATCAGGAACGCTTTATCCGCAGTATACCGTATCACGTGCTCGTTGGGGATCTAAACAACGCGGGCTGTGCTAGACGGAGGGTACCATCTCGGAGACGAGGAAATCCGCTAACGAGAGCGAGCCTTCTGGGATCGGAGGGGACAGTAGCACCGGAACGCGCTGCGCGTGGCCTCGGCGGCTGCTGGTCGGGGGCGCGTCCCCCAGCAATTAATTGACCTGTGGTGGTCCAGGGAACAAACGACTGCAGGCCCAAGCGCCTCTCTGCCTGGCCACTCCACTGGTGGAAGCCTCCAGTACTCGCGTTCACTCTAAATCAATTGGCTGCTTCCACATGATGATTAACACCCAGCCCCGTCATCGACCCTAGGAAAGGCAACAAGAATACAATGTCGTCGTTGTACTGTCTCTAAACCCCAAAGTGAACATAAGGTAGAGCACCTTCGCTACATCGACGCAGTGTACGTCCGACACCTCCCACAGCGTCCCGACATGTCAGAAGCCTGCCAGCTGGAACGCACTGACCAGGTGGATTCCCTCGTCGGAGAGCCTCACTTATTGACTCCCGTCGAGCAAGCAGAGAGATACGCCAGAAATGGACGGCTCCCTCATAGAAGTTGACCCCAATCAATACGGCCCAGTGCATCATAGGGGTTGCAGTAGATATGTCGAAAGAATGCCTGGACCAGGATTGGGTATCAAGTTGGGGAATCGCTCGGCGCGGCGCTAATCGCTCGCCCAGAAAGCACACGGTCGGGTGCTCGATCAGGCAGCATCCGCCACCCCGAGCCAGCCAAGAGCATAGCATCGACGCCCTCTGGACAGCTGTTTCAGCAACGACGGAGTTACAAGTAGTGTCGCCCCCTCTCCGCCAGGATAAGGGGCAGCATTGGTCAACGCAAACCACCGGGTATATGATGATATACGGTACAATAGCAATATGTGGCAAAGAATACAATGTTGCATTATGGAAGGTATATTACGATATCTACTACCTGAGCCCAAATTTGAAGATCTGGAGGCTGCCTTATTCTTGGCCCGAAGCCTTCCGCTACCACTAGGCGAAAGAATAGGCATTCTTCTAATGAACTAATGAACTGATCAATTGGACTTCGAGCCGATGGCGAACCACCGTCTGTGCTTGTGGATCTAGGACAAGAAAAAAAATCTTTTAACTTGACATTCTATTGTGTTGCGCATTGCACCGTTTCGGGTTCGGGTTCTCGACGAAGCTTGCGCAACAACTTGGCCCAAGGCTTGTTTCTCTTTGCCTCCGCAGCTGCCCGCCGGGCCCGATAGTCATTCAACTCTGCTGCCACTCTTGCACTGTGGGCTTCCTGCTGAGCTCGACTCGCCCTTAATTCTTCGTCTGTCTTTCGCTTACAAATGCCTTTCATTGCCCCTTGCTCCATGATAAATATGATTGCATTCTTGTCGAGGCCCAACCACTTCTCATCCTGAACGGCGTATGCGTAGCCAGTCTCGGTAATCGCTCCTTGTCCTTGAATGAAGATGGCGCCACGATATAAGAATACTAGGCAATCGCGAAGGCAAGGTAAACTAATTTCCATTTTGAGTGTATTAGGAGGCCTGTCATTAGCTCGGTTAGGGATGTAATGGATTTCGTCGGTCGGCTCTGCTCGTTGGAACTTTGCGCCCAAGTCGTTAGGGATCGTGCTCTGTATTGTTTGCGCGATTACGAATCCTCAAGATACCTCTTCTTTTACAATTGCTCGGAGTAGATGAGAGTCCTCCAAGTCAAAAGAGGCCCAGAATCTACAGCCTCTAGGGCCGGTGATCTTTCGCACAATCGGCATGCTGAAATTTGGACATATGGCAAACAGCAGCCGTGATGCCTTGTAGCCTGGTTGATGGGCTTGCTGCAGGCTAGGAATAATCGTGAGAGGTCCAACCGGGTTCAACTGGTGAGAAGGCATCATTGATGCCTGATGCGGGGTGCTGTAACGTGATATTCCACTCAACACATCTCATTGGTCACTCAGGAGGAGCGAGACCTCGCCAGCTTGACCTTTCAGGAGTCCTCTGAAAAATAATCAGACCGCCCCTCTACATCTTATCCCTCCGCAAACATCATCCATCTTGCAGACGTGTTCTTCTCAAAATGTGCCTATGCACTGTGGATGGAAGTCGACATTGTAATCTAGTGCTGGCGGTCAGGAAATCGCTCCGAATCGAAGCGTGATGGCCTCGACTAGGTGCGCGCAGGTCCAGGGTAGTGAGTCTTGTCGTTTACGGTGTCGATAAGGATCAGCGTAAACCTCTACCTTGCTAGTTAGAAGCCACTAAGTGGTAAGAAGAGAGTATCCCCCCCCTTTTCGAAGAGAAAACATGCCCAACTCAAACTCAGCCTAGGACAACACATCATTATACATATTCCCACACTAGCTAGGGATGAACCCGTACACGAAAGAGATGGATCACACAGATCTAGGGTAGCGAATCTTATGACGAACGAATTACCTACCGTAGCGCTTCGGCTGTCCGCGAGCTCCGCTGCCGAGCAAAGTTGCTGAAAGCTGCTGACAAGCACAGGCCGCTGTGCTAAGGTTCGGGGCCTAAAATTAGCAGTAAATTTTCGCGAGCCTCGTCATTGTTTACTAGTAAGAGGGTAGCAGCTTACCAGAAATGATTTCAGGAAGGGTTTACCAGTAATGCGATAACCCTAGACTAGTAAGATGCGATGCTGATAGACTGCAATTACTGGTCAGCACAACTGAAGAACCGCATGGTTCTAAATTTCCCAGTAAGCGCCAGGGATGGTTGGCGGCGATTGCTGGTAAGCGCCAGCGAACAGGATCAGGTAACAGCAAGCAGGAATCGGAAGGCTATCGAATTTACCAATAAGCGCTAAGGGCGGGGTAAACTGAAAACAGAAACCGTCCTTGTACCTGCCCCCCCTTCACGACCCTGCGAAACATGTACGCCCCTCCTTGGTAGCACTCAGGTTCGCGTTTCTGTCCCTAAGCCAAAGGAGAGGCCGAAGAAACGGGCTACAAGAAACATCAACCCGTTCTAGCACAATCACATTCTCGAGGAAGTATTATGCAGCCGCCAGAAGTACATATGGCTCGCGTCTGCGCGTCCTCGCGGGGCACTGCTCACAATGCATGGGTCACAACTGCCGCCCTATTAACATGTCACGTTTGCTTGAAAGGGGCGCCTCAACAACCGAGATAACCGGCATGTTCGAGCTCATGGATGTCGATAGCGAGGAAATCGCTGCGCGCCCTGCGTCTGGGACGGCACGCGTTACTCCCGACTCGCCGTACACAGACAGCAATGCTCACAAAGCGGGGTTACATGAGAAGCCAAGTTTCGGGTCTAGAACTTGGGAGAAGCATCCCACTAGCATCTGGAGCTCGGTGCGCTTAGAGACACGCCGAAATCCTCCTTGTGGGGTATCACGTGGGAGGTACGGTAAACAGAAAAGGAAAGTCCCATTCATAAGTTGGCAATACTGTATCCTGAAATGAAACAGTCAGATCCGTCGCCGACCGCCCCAGAAGGCAAGCCTCAATCTTCGCGAGTTGGCTCGTGTGACAACGCTAAGCCAAAGGTTAGTCGGGCACGATCCAATGGACCTCTTCGCCCAAAATTGCGTAAAGGCATTTACAGACTGGATCTCATTACTTGGCAAAACCACAATACCAGGCGATCTCGTAAGCTCAGACCCCCGTATCATTTCTGCTTTCAAAGCTGTGGACAGGATCATTCGTGGACAAGAAGGAACGCACTTGCTGCGACGGCTAGCTTACGTGCAGTTGATGCGGATCTTTACCACGCTCGAATCCATAATAAGATCAGAGAGGGAAAATGGACGGGCCCCACGTGAGCCTTGTTATCGCGACGCGACCATTGCCATCGACATTTACATGAGGGCTCAGGATGACTGTTCACATCCAGACGCTTTGAGACGTGAGCTAAAAGAACGCAAACGAGCTGGCAGAAGCTGGAGCGACCTAGCGGGACCATCTCCACTCTTCACCATGATATATTCGGATGCCGCTGAGCCGGTCGTGTATGGTATTACTCGTCCTTAAACGATTTATTATTACTAACTCTCAGAAGGCGGGACGTTGGAAGACAAGATAGTGCAAGCCTAAAGTTGGTAGCGGCAAGCGTCTTGGAGCGCTCAGACAAGGCTGCTCGCATTTGTACTCTGCTCACCGAGAGTGCCAAATGGGCTGTCAGGACCGGCTGTTTAGTTGACATGCGCCAGATCGCGACTGTGCAAATAAGGGAAGTTCTCAAGTAGTTGTTTAGGCGCAGGTGTCGCTGTCCTTCCAAGCTTTGGCGTCGGGAGTGTGCTGGGCTCTGGCTGTTGTAGGGGCCTGGTTCAGGAAGCGTGTTTTTGGACATGATGTTGACCGAGCGCTGGGGACTGGTTGCGCATTCATGGCCGATTGCTGGGATGCGCCGCCGGAGCGGGTTGCTGCAATGCGCACCCAGGGCCGGGCGCCGGGGGGTAGTGCTGGGAGCTACGCGAGGGCCGGGCGCGGTGGTGGGGCGCCCGGCGCTGCTTGCCGTGAGATGGCGCACTCGGAGCGGGTTGCTGTAATGCGCGCCCAGGGCCGGGCGCTGGGAGGGGCGCTGGCTACAGGGTGCTAGGCTTGCTGTCGGATCTCGGTGATAAGCCAGGCCATGTGCCCATTGACTTCTACCAGAGAATTTTCTGCCAGCAGAGCTAAGGGGGGAGACGCGCTACTTGTATTATTAATCTGGCCTCGTTTAATACATTTTGTCTGTAAATGAACCGTTTCTATATGTGAATATCTTTTGTTTGGCAGCGTGAAGGATGTTGCAGTCGAGCGGATGGACGGTAAAAGATCCACATTTGCGTCACAGTTCGAAGGTTATGTAACCGTAACCGGCCGAACCCCAACCCCGCAGCAACCACCTGGAAAGTATCGCCGGTTTTTACTACCATCACACCATCTCCTAGCGCGCCAGGTTTCAGGTTTCGTGACGATGGCAGACGGCCTCAGCATCGCTTCTAGCGTCATCACGCTGATTGCTTTTGCTTTCAAGTCCAGCACCGTTCTTTATACGACTGTCCGCGACTTTCAGAGCCAGGATAAGAACGTCCGCGCACTCAAAAATGAGCTATCCGACCTTAGAGGGGTTCTAGAGTCACTCGCTGATACGGTTGACAACAATTCGAATGTCAGTTTTGATGTTCTAAAGCTTCCTTTACTTCGCTGCGGCAAGACCTGTGAGGAGTACGGCGATCTCATTGCTCGGTGCACGAAGCATTCCAGCTCATCTCGACCAAGCTTGCGGGATTGGATCAGCCAGCAGTACCTCAAAGGAGGCATAACGGATTTCAAGGAGATGCTTGCTGGGTACAAATCTACTATCAACATAGCGCTGGCCAATGCAAACATGTAAGGGGAAAGCTCTAGGCCTATTTCTGCGCAGCCAACTAATGGATGGTGTTTGATAGACGCATGATCTCCTCAATAACGCCTGACGCACTTGAAGAATACAAGGACTTAATACGCGATACGTCGAGTGATCTACAAGAACACATGGCACGGTTGGACGAAAGAGCGCGGGCTTTAGCTGTTTCCAAGGCTGATGGTTCCGTCCGAGATGCGACTGAGTGGATGGCTATGGTGGAGGAGAAGCAGAGTACTCAGGAAGGGTTAAAGATCTGTTCACAACTGTCTGCCCAGATTGAGGAACTCGAATCGGCCTCGAAGGAACACCCGCAGTTCTCACAGCAGCCTTCAGCACACAAGTTCATTAGGAGTGGCTTAGGCATCGCCAAAGGCTCTATCCAATGCCTGGTATCGCAGCTCCAAACCCACGAGAACGACATTGACAAAAGAATGGAAGCGATGAGGTCCACAGTGCCCTTATCTGAGCATGAAGCCACCCAACTTGCTCAGCTCCAAGAGACCAAGGAGAGTCTTCGCCAATGCATGAGCGTTGTCGATGATGCGGGTAAGACTTTGACCAATGAGCGATATAACATTTTCGAAGACATCACAATGGCTGACAGCAGCTACGGCATTTCGGTCTCGACTGTGAAAGACCTCGTTGTTGCGAGACGCCTTGACTTGAGCGGTCAGGCCCGTTATTTGGGTGGGCAGATAAGCGATGAAAGCTACCAGAAAACAATTGACGGCCTCACACAACTAGACTTAGAAAGTGCCAAGTTAGATGGGAAATGCGGTAGGAAAACGTCCTTATCTCATGGACCGAACAATAGAGGCGTTGTGTCAGATGGGTTTGAGCATTACGGGCGTGGGCATCGCCTGCCAGACAAACAATAAACTGGGTCACGTGGACTTGGTGTACTTAGCCGCGTCATCCAGACCTACACCAAGAGCCTGGGTCAAGAATGGAGGTTCTTATTAACGATAGTATGAAGTGCTAATAGTTTAACAAAAACATTTCCATTTCGGCAATGCAGGCACCTGTCATTTGCGATGTTCTTGTTCCCTTGCGAATGTGGCCCACGGGATGATTCGTCGAGGATAAATTCGGCCGGTCGGGTTCGTCGTGTCTCCTTGTGTCGTCGAGGAACGGGCGGTCAGTATTTTGATATCAAGGCTGAGCGAATGGCATGTTTCGAGATATGGTTGGAGCGTCAAAGGTTGCGATGCGTCTGCGAGTTTCTCGGCTTCTTGGCGCCGGCATTGTTCTTCCTCTCGTTGGTGTTATTCCTCGAGCGCGCGACCTTCAGCAGCTTCACGTCGTCGTTGCTCCTCTTCACGTCGTCGTTGCTCCTCTTCGCGTAGGCGGTGCGCTTCCCGTAGCTGCTCTCGCAGCCCCTCAAGCTCTCCCATGGAGGCTGATGGATTTGCGCAAGAGGGAGCGGGTGATCGGCGTCGAGAACTGGTTTGTTGTTTTGAGACGCTGGATAAGGGAAAAACATCGGGACAACAGTCGTAAGCGGGCCAAGCAAGTCCACACAGCCACATCGACCGCCGAAACGTGGCGCTTGCCCAAGACTGGTGGCGGGATTTTCAATTCACCCACATGTGATCAACCCTAGAATTTAGACCAACCTCTGTTGGAAGCAGCCACGTCTGCCCTTCAGCGCTTGAGCCGCTCAGCCCAATTCAAGGACCCTCCACTCCATTGGTGGTGCGACCTTCCGCTAATGCAGACAGGTCTGCCTGAAGCATTGTCCAGTCCAGGCAGCACCCCACTCATAAGCCACAATGAATGCAACCCCGGTAGGCCCTATGGAGCCGATCGTGGTTCGCAGTATCACTTGCATGCAGATTCCTGCATTGTTGTATGCTTGACCATGATGCCCCAGCGTGGTTGCCCACACGACCCCTCATCTAAGACATCTTTGCCAGCCCGTTCTCGCTAGAAAGAGAAAGCAATATTGCTCTGTTCCCAGGAACAGGCCAGGTCGAGAAAGCAGAATTCTTCCGTTCCTAGGAACGTGGCGGACTCAGGAAACAGGATTTCTCTGTTCCCAGGAACATGGCGGAACCAGGAAACAGTATTGGTCTGTTCCTGGGAACAGAGTAAGAACACGGACAGTGTTTCGGGCTCTGACCCTAGCTCTGAACATCAGTCTGAAAGACTCGACCTCGCCGCAGAGGCTCGCGAATATGTCGAGTCGCTGGGTCTGGACGAGTCACTTCTCTTGCGACGGGACGAGTTGGTGCGGGTTGGCCAACGTATGATCTAAGTCTCCCGCGAGATCGCTGACTAGGATATCGAGCACGAGGTTAACCATCAATACTTCCTCGATAGGTCATTTTAAGTTGTCGGCATAAGAACCGCCACCGAGCTGGCAGGACCATCTACCCACGTCTTCGTCGCCGAGCCGCGCACGCTTACAATCACCAACTTCCTCGGCGCACAAAACACCATCAACATCGACTTCCGACAAGACCTCCCGCGCGGATTGACCTTCCTGGTCGGCGACAACGGCTCCGGTAAGAGCACGCTCGTCGAGGCCATGGCGTGGTGTTAGTTCGGGCGGTGCATTCGTGGCGGGCTAGCGGCCAACGACGTCGTCAACGACAAAGTTAGCAAGAACTGCTCCGTCAAGCTGGAACTCAGCAACGGATACGCTATTGCACGGTATCGCAAGCACAAGATCTACAAAAACCGTGTCGTTATCTTATTGCATAGCGAGCCACTGCCCCAGCTCGAGCACCCAGACGCGCGCACAACACAGGCAGCCATCAATGAGCTGCTTGGCACCGACTACGAGACATACGTCAGGACGGTCGTGCTGAGAGCTGCTATTTTTGGTGCAAAACGTGAGGCCGTTGGCTACCGCGCGTGGAGTCCTGCAGCAACTACCCTAGCAGATGTCCATACCCCATAATCGTGACAGTACAATGCGAGGGTGTTGCGCGTTGGGGGACCGCGGTTGACATGCTGCAAACAGTCGCTGATGGGCTGATGGGACTGTGCTCTAAAAATGGCATTGAGCATGGACTGGATGTCGATGGACGATAACAGATTCACATCAGATAGCAGGGTCAGCCGAGGTGGAGCCAGGTTAAGGCATATATCTACATACTGTAAACAGAACCTGAGGCCAGGTCAGGAAACAGCATGCAATAGCCGCCGGTATAGAGCAGGGAATAGTTTAAGCGCTAAGCGACACGAAACATTAAAGCGTCAGGGATCGTCAAGATAATGGGGAACAGGCGACAGCCACGTGAACTGGGAGACACGAAACACCACAGCCACCCGAATCAGCGACACAGAATGTTAAGTATGGCTGGTCTAAGTGTTGGACCTTCACGAGCCTGGAGAACCATGATGTCATATGAAGAACGCGTTTCAAGGCGCTTGTGTGCTAGGTTCTTCAGCAGCGTTGTCAATGTGCGACTGAATCAACAGTTATATACGGCAGATATGGCCCAGATATGAATCTGAGTACGAAGAATGGGGACCGTTGCGGTAACCAGAATCCTAGTCGGGACCGGAACCTAGGGTAGTCGCTTGCGCCAAGGGATGAAACAAGCCAAAGGTTGGTGGCTGTAAGGTGACACAGCGACACGGAATGGTACAGCGACGCGGATTAGAGACACAGAAAATCACAGCCCTCCAAGGGGACACGGAACGTCACAGGCAGGTGGACTAGAGACACAGGGTGCCACATACAGCCACCTGACCTGGGAGACACGGAACATCACAGACCTGCGAACCTCTCCCGGATGACACGAAACACCACAGCCACTCGAATCAGCGACATAGAGCCCCACAGCCACCCGGGGTCGCCCAGAGGAGCCCAATACCGAATGGCGGTAAGATACTCTCTATCCAAGTCATATAAGCAACCTAAGGACCGGAGGGCGTTGGTGGTGAGAAGCACTCAAGACCATATGTAAGTGCAATAGGGTAGTTCTTCTGTTGGGTAGCTAAGAGTAGGGTGGGGGATCAAAGTTGTTGGGGTTTATGGAATCGCCGTACGGTCGCCTTTGGTTTAAATATATCTTCAATCCCGACCGTCGATGGCTTAGCCGCTTGCCAGACGTTTTCTGTTTTCTGCTTCCGTTCTCTGTGCTCACTAAGCGCTGGGATCTGTAAGTTTTACTGGCAAGCGCCCGCCGCATTTACCAGCAAACACTGGGGCCATTTACTGGTAAATCCGACTTGAAATGCTTACTAGCAAAGGCTGTCCTTGCTTACTGGTAAATCTAACCGGCCAGCGGCTGATCAAGCAACCTGATAAGCTTGATCGTTGTCCTGTGGGATCCATCAGGTCGAAACAGAAGCACGGAGCAGGCGTATCGCAAAAAGCCATAATTCTTCGCCACAGGCCGATAAGAAAGACTACGATAAGCTACGGCCAGTGTCTAGAGTCATAAAGTCATCATTGGACAGTGAAAAATGGGTGGAGGATTGCTAGTCCACATTCTTGGTAGTGCTGCGACGGCTGGCTTACGTGCAGTTAATGCGGATGTTTACCACGCTTGAATCCATTATAAGATCAGAGAGGGAAAATGAGCGGGCACTACGTGAGCCTTGTTATCGCGACGCGACCGTTACCATCGACATTTACATGAAGGCTCAGGAAGACCGTTCACATCCAGACGCTTTGAGACGTGAGCTGAAAGAACGCAAACGAGCTGGCAGAAGCTGGAGCGACCTAGCGAGGCCGTCTCCACTCTTCACCATGATATATTCGGATGCTGCTGAGCCGGTCGTGTGTGGTGTTACCCGTCCTCGGAGAATTTATTACTGACTCCCAACAGGCGGAACGTTAGAAGACAAGATAGTGCAAGCCTAAAGTTAGTAGCGGCAAGCGTCTTGGTCCAGCGTTCAGACAAGGCTGTTCGCATTTGTACTCTGCTCACTGAGAGTGCAAAATGGGCTGTCAGAACCGGTTGTTTAGTTGATATGCGGCAGATTGCGGCTGTACAAATAAGGGAAGTTCTCAAGTAGTTGTTTGGGGGCGCCGGTGTCGTTGTCCCTCCAAGCTTTGGCGTTGGTGTCGGGAGTGCGCTGGGCTCTGGCTCTTGCAGGGGCCTGGTTCAGGAAGCGTGTTTTTGGACATGATTTTGATGGAGCGCTGGGGACTGGTTGCGATGGGGCACATTCATGGCTTATTGCTAGGATGCGCCCCCGGAGCGGGTCGCTGCAATGCGCACCCAGGGCCAAGCGCCGGGAGGAGACATGGGGCTAGGAGCTACGCGCGTGCCGGGCGCGGTGGTGGTGTGCTCGGCTCTGCTTGCCGTGAGGCGGCGCATTCGGAGCGAGTTGCTGTAATGCGCTGCCAGGGCCGGGCGCTGGAAGGAGCGCTGGCTACAGGGTGCTGGGTTTGCTATCGGACCTCGGTGACAAGCAAGGCCCATTGACCTCTCGGCAACTGTCATAGTTAACTAGACACCGAAGGTTATGTAATCGGCTGAATACCAACCCCGCAGTAACCACCTGGAAAGTATCGCCGGTCTTTACTACCATCACACCATCTCCTAGCGCGCCAGGTTTCAGGTTTCGTGACGATGGCAGACGGCCTCAGCATCGCTTCCAGCGTCATCGCACTTGTTGCTTTTGCCTTCAAGTCCAGCGCCGTTCTGTATACGACAGTCCGCGACTTCCAGAGCCAGGATAAGAACGTCCGCGCGCTCAAAAATGAGCTATCCGACCTTAGAGGGGTTCTGGAGTCACTCGCTGATACGGTTGACAACAATTCGAACGTCAGTTTTGATGCTCTAAAGCTTCCTTTACTTCGCTGCGGCAAGACTTGCGAGGAGTATGGCGATCTCATTGCTCGGTGCACGAAGCATTCCGGCTCATCTCGACCAAGCTTGCGGGATTGGATCAGCCAGCAGTACCTCAAAGGAGACATAACGGATTTCAGGGAGATGCTTGCTGGATATAAATCCACTATCAACATAGCGCTGGCCAATGCAAACATGTAAGGGACAAGCTCTAGGCCTATTTCTGCGCAGTCAACTAATGGATGATAGACGCATGGTCTCCTCAATAACGCCTGACGCACTCGAAGAGTACAAGGACTTAATACGCGATACGTCGAGCGATCTACAAGAACACATGACACGATTGGACGAAAGAGCGCGGGCTTTAGCTGCTTCCGAGGCTGACGGTTCCGTCCGAGATGCGCCTGAGTGGATGGCTATGGTGGAGGAGAAGCAGAGTACTCAGGAAGGGTTAAAGATCTGTTCACAACTGTCTGCCCAGATTGAGCAACTCGAATCGGCCTCGAAGGAGCACCCGCAGTTTTTACAGCAGCCCTCAGCACACAAGTTCATTAGGAGTGGCTTAGGCATCGCCAAAGGCTCTATCCAATCCCTGGTATCGCAACTCCAAACCCATGAGAACGATATTGACAAAAGAATGGAATCGATGAGGTCTACAGTGCCCTTATCTGAGCATGAAGCCACCCAACTTGCTCAGCTCCAAGAGACCAAGGAGAGCCTTCGCCAATGCATGAGCGTTGTCGCTGATGCGGGCGAGACTTTGACCAATGAGCGATACAACATTTTCGAAGACATAACAATGGCTGACAGAAGCTACGGCATTTCGGTCTCGACTGTGAAAGATCTCGTTGTTGCGAGACGCCTTGACTTGAGCGGTCAGGCCCGTTATTTGGGTGGGCAGATAAGCGATGAGAGCTACCAGAAAACAATTGACGGCCTCACACAACTAGACTTAGAAAGTGCCAAGTTAGATGGGGAAAGCGGTAGGAAAACGTCCTTATCTCATGGACCGAACAATAGAGGCGTTGTGTCAGATGGGTTTGAGCATTACGGGCGTGGGCATCGCCTGCCAGACAAACAATAAACTGGGTCACGTGGACATTGGTGTACTTGGCCGCGTCATCCAGAACTACACCAAGAGCCTGGGTCAAGAATGGAGGTTCTTATTAACGATAGTATGAAGT
>NHTE02000017.1:12529-24881 GCA_002168265.2 Fusarium euwallaceae
CGTTCTCATCAGGGGAATGCCAAGCTATCTGTACGGCTGAAGCGTCGAATACTGCTCTATATAAGATTGAAGAACAACACCACCTTTCTTCATTTATCCAGTCCAATCCGGCGCAAAAGGGTCATGTATCCAGAATCACAGGCGCTACTACTATGGAGGCGCTTATTGGCGCAGTTTGGCTCGACTGTGGCCGAGACTACGCACATGTACATGAGATTATCCATGATCTTGGCGTTGGCCAAAGTCTTTTGAGGGAGCGTGAACATAAGTATGAAATAGTTCACCGTGCTGAGAATTAGTGGTTCGTACTATTAACGCACGAGGTGTGGCGATAGTAGGGAATGTTTGTTGTTTTGTTTGTTTAATTCATGGACTGTCTCAGCCGCCATGGTAGTGTGGGATAAACCTGTCGTGCTAGGTTTATATTAGCAGAGGAAGACATCGCATTACGGCTAGCTTATATGCAATTAATACGGATATTTACTACGCTTAAATCCATAATAAGATTAAAGAGGGAAAATAAATAGGCACTATATAAGCCTTATTATCGCGACGCGACTATTATTATTGATATTTATATAAAGGCTTAAGAAGACTATTTATATCTAGATGCTTTAAGATATAAGCTAAAAGAATATAAATAAGCTAATAAAAGCTAAAGCGACCTAGCGGGATTATTTTTACTTTTTACTATAATATGTTTAGATATTATTAAGCTAATTATATATAATATTATTTATCCTTAAAAGATTTATTATTAACTCTTAGAAGGCAAGATATTAGAAAATAAGATAATATAAGCCTAAAGTTAATAGCGGTATATATCTTAGAGCATTTAGATAAGGCTATTTATATTTATACTCTACTTACTAAGAGTATAAAATAAGCTAGTAAAACCGGTTATTTAGTTAATATGTGGCAGATTGCGGCTATATAAATAAGGGAAGTTCTTAAGTAGTTGTTTAGGGGCGCAGGTATCGCTATCCCTCCAAGCTTTGGCGTTGGTATCGGGAGTGCGCTAGGCTCTGGCTCTTGCAGGGGCCTGGTTCAGGAAGCGTGTTTTTGGACATGATGTTGACCGAGCGCTGGGGACTGGTTGCGCATTCATGGCCGATTGCTGGGATGCGCCGCCGGAGCGGGTTGCTATAATGCGCACCCAGGGCCGGGCGCGGTGGTGGTGGGGCGCCCGGCGCTGCTTGCCGTGAGATGGCGCACTCGGAGCGGGTTGCTGTAATGCGCGCCCAGGGCCGGGCGCTGGGAGGGGCGCTGGCTACAGGGTGCTAGGCTTGCTATCAGATCTCGGTGATAAGCCAGGCCCATATGCCCGTTGACTTCTACCAGAGAATTTTCTGCCAGCAAAGCTAAGGGAGACGCGCTATTTATATTATTAATCTAGCCTCGTTTAATACATTTTGTCTATAAATGAACCGTTTCTATATATTAATATCTTTTATTTAGCAGCGTGAAGGATATTGTAGTCGAGCGGATAGACGGTAAAAGATCCACATTTGCGTCACAGTTCGAAGGTTATGTAACCGTAACCGGCCGAACCCCAACCCCGCAGCAACCACCTGGAAAGCATCGCCGGTTTTTTACTACCATCACACCATCTCCTAGCGCGCCAGGTTTCAGGTTTCGTGACGATGGCAGACGGCCTCAGCATCGCTTCTAGCGTCATCACACTGATTGCTTTTGCTTTCAAGTCCAGCACCGTTCTTTATACGACTATCCGCGACTTTCAGAGCCAGGATAAGAACATCCGCGCACTCAAAAATGAGCTATCCGACCTTAGAGGGGTTCTGGAGTCACTCGCTGATACGGTTGACAACAATTCGAATGTCAGTTTTGATGCTCTAAAGCTTCCTTTACTTCGCTGCGGCAAGACCTGTGAGGAGTACGGCGATCTCATTGCTCGGTGCACGAAGCATTCCAGCTCATCTCGACCAAGCTTGCGGGATTAGATCAGCCAGCAATACCTCAAAGGAGGCATAACGGATTTCAAGGAGATGCTTGCTGGGTATAAATCTACTATCAACATAGCGCTAGCCAATACAAACATATAAGGGGAAAGCTCTAGGCCTATTTCTGCGCAGCCAACTAATAGATGGTGTTTAATAGACGCATGATCTCCTCAATAACGCCTGACGCACTTGAAGAATACAAGGACTTAATACGCGATACATCGAGTGATCTACAAGAACACATAGCACGGTTAGACGAAAGAGCGCGGGCTTTAGCTATTTCCAAGGCTAATAGTTCCGTCCAAGATGCGACTGAGTGGATGGCTATGGTGGAGGAGAAGCAGAGTACTCAGGAAGGGTTAAAGATCTATTCACAACTGTCTGCCCAGATTAAGCAACTCGAATCGGCCTCGAAGGAACACCCGCAGTTCTCACAGCAGCCTTCAGCACACAAGTTCATTAGGAGTAGCTTAGGCATCGCCAAAGGCTCTATCCAATGCCTAGTATCGCAGCTCCAAACCCACGAGAACGACATTGACAAAAGAATGGAAGCGATGAGGTCCACAGTGCCCTTATCTGAGCATAAAGCCACCCAACTTACTCAGCTCCAAGAGACCAAGGAGAGTCTTCGCCAATGCATAAGTATTATCGATGATGCGGGTAAGACTTTGACCAATGAGCGATATAACATTTTCGAAGACATCACAATAGCTGACAGCAGCTACGGCATTTCTATCTCGACTATGAAAGACCTCGTTATTGCGAGACGCCTTGACTTAAGCGGTCAGGCCCGTTATTTAGGTGGGCAGATAAGCGATAAAAGCTACCAGAAAACAATTAACGGCCTCACACAACTAGACTTAGAAAGTGCCAAGTTAGATGGGGAAAGCAGTAGGAAAACGTCCTTATCTCATGGACCGAACAATAGAGGCGTTGTGTCAGATAGGTTTAAGCATTACGGGCGTAGGCATCGCCTGCCAGACAAACAATAAACTAGGTCACGTAGACTTAGTGTACTTAGCCGCGTCATCCAGAACTACACCAAGAGCCTAGGTCAAGAATGAAGGTTCTTATTAACGATAGTATAAAGTGCTAATAGTTTAACAAACACATTTCCATTTCGGCAATGCAGGCACCTATCATTTGCGCGACGAGAATGATGGGGGGAACAACCACCAAGTAGGTGGCTGGCTATCAGGCTGGAGTTTTAACCCCGCATCGACAAGAGCCTGATCCACGGTGAGTGGTGACGACCATCGGCAGCTAAGACGAGCTCGACGCTCTCGCTGGCGTCCTCCATTATCTAGAAGATTCCGCCAGATATGAACCCTCCATACTCATCCCACTGAAGCTTCCACTAGAGCGGTGCACTAAGGCCTGCGCAGACTTTCGCAAGCTGATAGTCAGGTACACTAAGCACTCTGGAGAGGAGGGAACCACCAGCTTCAGAGACTAGGCAAGACTCAGATACATGGACAATGACATCAACGGTTTCACGGCGATATTGGCTAGCTATAAGGCCACCATCGCTATTGCTCTCGCCGATACAAACCTATCAGGTAACCTGTTTCTTGTGCTAGCTACTCGACTGACCTGAGCGATCAGACGTTCAAGCACGGTAACGCTCCACGTCCTAAACGAATACAAAGACATGATACGAGACACGAAGCAAGACCTTGAGGCCCATCTCGAGGAGGTCACTGTCAAGTTGCAGTCTCTGACTAGGGATAGCAAAAGCTCCCCCAGACAAGAACCCGCCGACATAGAGCGCTTTCGAAACGAGCGGGAGACAACCGAACAGTGTCTCGAAATTTGCTCGCAGGTGTTGTCACACATCAATGGGCTGCGGCTTTTGCCGGTGGCCAAGGGGGATGCAGCAAGCGGTACTACATCCGCAGGGCTATCGACACAGGACCTGACTCGTGCGCACATCATGACTCTCTCGACCCTGAAAGACTGTTGCGACAAACTCAGTGATACGCTAGGTCGACTGTGAGCCCTTAAAGAGTTTGCCAGTATCTTAACCTTTTATTCACTATACGAGAAGCCCCCCCGCATTCGCGTAGCGGCACTAGGAAAACCCTATGGGAAAACCAATGCCGGGGGCTAAGGGAGGCACGTGCTCCATCCGAAACCCAGCGGAGCCAGATCGATCACCTCTTAGAATCCTGCGCCCGACTTCTGGAAGACCAAGGTATCGTGCTAAACCATCCACCTGCTTCAGGAAGAGAGATCCTCAATCCGCTCTACATTCGCCTTCGTGAAGGGTTCGCAAATAATATACACCTTATCTATCGATAGACCCAGTCCCGCACCCCGATATGAGACAAATTCAGCGTAGTTTTCCAAGACTCTGTAGCCAATCTTGGGCGAGCACTTCGTCAGACGGACCAGTATGATATCTGAACCTTCCCGCCCGAGGCCGCGCAACAGCTTTGCACGGGCGGTAGCATCATCCTTGTTCTCATACCCGGGTATGAACGGCGCGCGGGAATCTGGACGGTCGAAGACCTCCTCGAGCCCCTCCCGAATATCCGCGATGAGATCAACCTTTATGTTTTCGGGCACTTCTTTAGAGCCCGAAGTGAGGAAATATGCCGGGGTTGCCCGGCGCGGGGTGAAGCTCTGCCTGCGGATCTCCAGGTCTCCAGCCGCGACCCAGCACCGCACTCCATCCTTCGAGTCTGAACTTGATAGCATCGTACGATTTGAACAACGCCGACACGGCGGCGTTCTTTGATCCCACTAAAATAGGTGGTAGATTTGACAATGATTGTGTAAAGATAAGAGAGGGATGTGGAGGAACGGTTCGTGTGGGAGGAGATCAGGTTTGAGATATGAGTTGCACTAAATCATTTTTTTAATAGCGAATTGGACAGTCATGAGTTACTCGTGATGAGGGGTAATCCAGCCCTCAGATGCTATTCAAGGCAATTGATTAGAGTGCCGCACCGCTGAAATACAGGTGCCATAAGTTTACAGGCGCCACACGATTATCTCATGACCTAACATACAGGAGCTCACACTTGGCTGCAGGTTATTTATCATGTTTATTGGTGACCTCGCGCAATCAAGAGGGACAGAGTGTGTGTGGTTTAGCCGCAACGGGTCACCCGTCACTGCAGTCTTATGCGTAAGCGTGTTAGACCGCAGTGCAGTGTCAGAGTGCCCGTCCGCACTCCCCCGTAGGGAGGCAAGTGTCTGTATATTGTAGTAGTGCTATATACAGAGGGAAGGTGGGGGCGAGGGTCAAAATCGAGTCTTGAGACACCTGCGGAAGCGAGCAATTGACTCTCCGTGAGGAAGAAACACCCCTCAGCGAACCTTCCTAGCCGGGAAGTCTATGGTGCAGTGCGGTTATCACGTGAGGCAACTCCAATAAAACCACTCCATTTAATGCTACTCCCCGAGGAATATGTAGATTGAATAAAAAAGGTAAAGGAACACAGACACGAAACAGCGATGCCGTCGAAAGCGGGGTTTGAGCAAGCGCCTGTTCGCCGCGCCCAAAGGCGCGAAAGGTGAGAGGCACATCACACGCAGACGCCACCGACCCCTTGATCCAATCTACCAATCAATCCTGTAAGTAACCGCAACGCAAGCGGAAAGGCATTGGCGGACCCTGTAGGGGACCGGTCTCCTGTAGCTTGTAATTGCTAAGCAAGGCAGCCTACTAGTAGCTGTAGCTGTCAGAGGTAAGCCCGCTAAACAAGCAGTGCCTGAGGAACGTTAGAGACGAAGGTTCTTCCTTCCGCGCCTTCTAACCCCTCGACGCACGGTTCGCTCGGCGATCTGGGCTTTTCTAAGCCCCTTTAATGCGCCACCATTTACGAGCCACATCTGAGGAGCCACGATTTCAAAGCCACACGCGTTCAGAGCCACAACTTCAGTTCGGTTCAGTTCAGTTCATGTGTGCCGCCGCCGGCTTTCTGTCACATTTCCTGTCACACTTTCACACTTTGCTTTGCTTTTCTTGTCCATTCATCTATCTATCTAGCTGGAGGGTTTTTTTTTTCCCTAAGCTCTTCCGCTTCATCATAAAGAGAAGCTAGCCTTGATACACCGCACGCGGGTCCGGTTGACGTAGTGTCTTGCTCCCTGACCAAGCCTTGGATGATGAAGAGGTCACCATGTGGTTCTAGGATGTTCCTGAGCTATTTCTTAATTAGCTAAAGAGATTAAAATCTTAACCTTTTTACTTAAAAGCTCTCTTTATTATTAACCTTTTAATTATCCTTATAATTCTTAATTAACTAAAGAGATTAAAATCTTAATACTTCTTTTAATTATAACTAATAATAACTATAACTAATTAATCCACGGGTAATTAATTAATTAATAATATATTAATAAAACTATAATAGCTATATTTTATAAAGACTTTTAACTAGCGGATTAAAATAGCACATAATACTTATTAATAAGTATTTTTATATAATTAAAATAACCTTATTAAAAAGGTTTATAAGCTTTATAAAAGTAATAAAAATACTTATAATTAGTTATAAGAAATAATATTATATAAAGTAATTATTAAAATTATT
Source organism: Fusarium euwallaceae (assembly GCA_002168265.2). NCBI lineage: Eukaryota > Fungi > Ascomycota > Sordariomycetes > Hypocreales > Nectriaceae > Fusarium > Fusarium euwallaceae. The sequence goes on from NHTE02000017.1 coordinate 19,035, forward strand.
ATTAAAATTATTATTATTTTATATTTATTTTTATTATAAGAAAATAAAAGCTTACTTTAATATAATAAACCTAATTAACTATTATACTAAAAAGATTTATAAGTAACTGTAATTACCTGTTATAATTACTCTACCTTATACCACCTATAACGCCGGCTCGTACGAAGGGCTACGCCTCATAACGGGCCACGTTATAATTATCCCCCCTCTGTAAAGGCACAACCTCGGGCCTAGGTTATAGAGGCTCTTCCTCTATGGCTCAGGGGCTCTTCCCCTGTGAGTCAGCAGTGCCTAACCCAACGCCAGCTACTAACCACCAGGCCGCGCAGCTAACCAACCAATCAGAGCCGCGCTCTCGATTTCCCGATTCGATCAATACAGGGCCCAGCTGCCGTGGAGAGAACAATGCAGATATCATCATCGCTCCAAGGGATGATGTTAGTTCATGCCTTGCGACAGAATTTGACCTTAGAGAACGTACCACAGGATCATCGCCGTCTTCCGAGAAAGACGACTGGACAACCTTGTGACCAAAGAGTTCTTCCACAGTGCCGTCTTTCGGCTTCTTCCGCTCGCCATCCACCAGCTCAGCAGGTCGTGCTCCAGTATAGCATAAGAGCTGGTAGCAGCCGGCTAGACTGATATGATGCCGTTCGCCGGGGAAGATGGAGGTGTCGAAGGCGATGTTGAATGTCAGAATAAGAATAGGCGACGGCGTCTCAGGGATGGACGATGTTTGACGACGCGGGCGCAGAGGATCGTCTTCCCGAATCCCGCAGGCCTGTTGACCCACAACAACTTTGGTCCTGCGGAGTACTCTTTCGCGACCCTGTGCAGGAATGTAGGCCGGTCGAGGATCCAGTCGCAGACACCGATGAGCCTCTTCTGGAGGGAGTGGAGTCCCCGTCGCATCTCGGCTCCGCGGCGTGAGCTCGGGGCTAGGAAGGCTGGGTGAAATACCTTACCTCTAATCTCCCGCTCGACCCGAACCAGGATTCGCCGTATCTTGACAGGCCACGCGTGACCTGGAGGGTTTCAATAAAAATATGTATTTTCTTGTCCTCGAGCCAGTCGTGCGACTCAGCGACCACGATGGTGCCGACATATGAGTCGGAGTAGATGTCGAGGTATGTGGCGATCTGGTTGTCGAGGTTGGCACGGTTGGCGGACCGAGTGCCTGCGCGGTGGATGAGCCTTGGGACGAGAGAACCACATGCGAGAAAACGGAGCGGCCAGCCATGACCACTCGTGAGGACCTGGATGCAGACATGGGCCTGGGCTAGAATCTAGACCGTTTCAAGAGTTGTCTTTGAGCTCCACACGACGGGTATCGTAGAGATGATTCTCAGTCGACACGAATAGTTGGACCGCGTCTGTGTGAAGCTTCACGTCGTGGGTATGGTGGGTCGGAAGGGTGGCTTAGTCGGGTGGTGTTTGAGGTTCGCTTGAAGATGGGAGGTCACCACCCGACAGATCGGGTGAGCTTGGGGGGCGAGGGTCCTGATTCATACTTTATGTAACGCGATTGCTAGACGCGCAAAGGTAGCGTGGTTCGAGCGCTATTGCCGTTATCAGTTGAGAGGTTTTGGGGGTTAAGCTAGTAGTAGAGCACCACAAATACATCTAGAACGCAATGGCTAATATGCCCATCACGTATGCTCATCAGCCGTATCACATAACCTTTGACAACATCACAATCTCATCTTTGCTAATAAGATAAGATTTACTAGTTACATAGTGTTTCGCCACATGCTGATAAGATTGTCAAATCGTAGAGTTATCATTAGACAATGAAAGACGGGTAGAGAATCACTAGTCCATGTTTCGAAAAACAAACAGAAATAAGCAATAGGTCCTGACCCGAGCTCCGGGCTCGGAGAACTGCCCAGACTACCAACCCATAAGGCCTCAGCATTATTAGCCATGATATAAAAACCTCCGGTAGAAAAAGGTGGAGCACCCCGGCCGGCTACACGGGGCACCTCCGCTCCACTCATATTGCTCTATGTCCTGGCGATCGGCGATGGCTCTAGATACTAGGAGACTCGACACCACCATCTGAAACTAATGTCAACGTCACAGTTACGTTCATACTGTGATCCATCGAGAGGTTGCTATAATATAATTAAGGTGAGGGTATTGAAATGGCAGTCTAGATAAGACGCTGGAAACAGGGGGGCTGTCTGTGTCCTCGGGATGGTGCCCCTGCTCAGTGACAGCTTGCTCTGAGACAAATCAACGTAAGCGACGTTCAATCGCTTTAATGTGGGCTGATATGTGATACCATGACCTCGCCATCGGGCGCAAGGCGAAGAGACAGGCGCAGAAAGCAACCAGAGCAGGCAGAATGCACGCCGCAATCGCTGCCATACCAGGCTCGCTCCACCCGGACCAGGCTAGTAGCAGCGCAGCTGCGCCAGCAACAAAGACTACCCGACAGAGTGGGCGGCTACTCCAAACGGATCGACTGGGCCCTGCCAGGCAAGCATACGAAAGCGCTTTACGACAGCCTAAAGAGACAAGAAGCCGACGTGCTTTCGCAGCTTCGTACAGGAATGGCGAGGATCAACAGTTACCTGAGCAAGATAGGAGCCGCAGAGTCAGACGTGTGCGAGTGCGGACGCGCACCAGAGACGATGGAGCACTTCCTTTTCCGATGCTCGAGATGGGACACCGAACGTGAAGCCATGCGGCAAGCGGGACAAAGCAAGTTGGGGAACCTCTCCTTCTTTCTGGGTGGAAAGTCGGCGTCGGACGGGCCCAAATGGGCACCTAACCTAGAGGCGGTGCGGGCGACAGTCAAGTTTGCAATGGCGACGGGAAGACTGAGGTGAAGAAGGAAACAGGGGAGGCTGAACACCGGTACTAACACACGGCATATAGTTGACTACTAACATTGAACAGCCTCAAGTTGACAGACCATGCTTCAGCTGCTGGGGATAGGATGCTAAACACTTGAAGAAATCGGCCTTCAAGCAGGCCTGTCAAACGGTCAAGCAAGCGGGGCTGGAGAAGAGACGAGCTGGCAAGAAGAGTGGGGCTTTCTTTTGTGGTCCGGACGAATAGCGGAGATAGCGAAGACAGCTTAGCGTAGCCACCGGCCTTATGAGATCCGTTCTCCCGGGCATATAAATACTGACTGACTGACCTGTTCTTAAATCTCAACCCATGGCGTTGAAGTTGGCAGGGGGGTTGCAAACACCACATGGCTCCCCAGGAACCAACTCCTGGGCCTGACCATCATCGAAGCTTGCGGCTCCCAGTTAATGGAGTCGAGTCCAGATTAAATTCATCTACATCGCTCAGAAGCAAATAAAATCCCGAGATCCTTTCGTTTCTTGAAGTGGGCTCCTGTCGTTCGTCATCGGCCCACCCAACCTAGTGGCGCCACCACGTTGGTTCAACATGAAGCTAAATTAGACCCTCGCGGGGAGCATCCGGACCGCGACAAGAGCCGGATTCATCAATCAAGGTTTAGACCTAGCGGATCTTGATACCACATCAGAAGCGTTCTTACGAGTATTTTCACGGCCAAATAATCAATCTTGCAGGTTACGCGTATAAGAAAAAGAAGAAACGGGCCTCACAGTGCTTGATCCATTTAAAAGAGGAGAGGAAATGAGGGGTTTTTTGGGCCTACTCGCTTGCCCGACACCTGACCTGTAGGCCCTGTCCCCTACCCTGTTGCTATTCTGAGCTGAGCTGAGCTTTAGAAGGGGCTCGCCTAGGCTCAGTACCCCTCTTTCAATCTTCTGATTTCTCTATTTTCACTTTACCAACACCACGATATCAACAACCGCCACCACAGTCCAACATGGCAGGCAGCAGCACAAAAAGCCCATCTGCCGCATCGCCTCGGTCGCCTCAATCGCCAGAGGCTGACCAATCACCAGAGCAGGTCCAAGTGGGCGTCATCGAGGCTGATGAGGAAGCAGGCGAGGAGGATCCTACTCTGGGATCCGACGCTGAGAGCTCTACCGCTTCCCTGAGCTCGAGCATTCTTAATTACCGCACCATCAACGGCAGAACGTACCACAGCGAGAGAGGAAACGCTGCATACTGGTAGGCGCCAGTCTTGCCCTTGAAGTGAGCCCTGCTATCTGACCATTCCGCCAGGGGCGCCAATGATGAACGTCAAAGTGAAGCTATGGATATTGGGTAAGTTGAGGACTTTTTGCCTTCTAGTTTGACTATCAAATCGTGCCCGGCCCTGACGATTTCTTAGCCACCACATGTGGACCCTGTCCCAAGATGGAGCACTTTACTTGGCTCCTTTGAAGGATGATATGCAAGTACGTCCATGTATCTTCATCTGACCCTTAGGGCTGTTTCTGACTGTGTCGTCATCTATTAGAAAGCTCTTGATATTGGAACTGGAACCGGCAAGTGCAGACATCTCATGACGTGCCTGATCGCTATGATCCTAACATCTTTTCAGGTATATGGGCTATGTGAGTTTGGCTGCTATTCAACGAACGATTCCATCCTTACGACTTGCGAATTAGCGATTTCGCCGACGAGTACCCCCAGTGCGAAGTCATCGGCACGGACATCTCCCCTATTCAGCCAGGCTGGGTCCCGCCCAACTGCAAATTGTAGGATACCATACCCCCCCTATTAAATGCTTCGTTTCTCAATCTTGCCATTAGCGAGATCGAAGATTGCAATCAAGAGTGGACGTTCGGCGCAGAGTCTTTTGACTACGTGCACTTCCGCTACCTGATCGGATGCATCCCTGACTGGACAGCACTGTTCAAGCAGGCATATCAGGTCCTTAAGCCAGGTGGTTGGATCGAAAGTTTCGAAGTCTCGCCAACCATGGTGAGCGACGACAACACTGTTACGCCGGATTCTGCCCTGGCCCAGTGGGATAAAATTTTCATCGAAGCTTCAAAGAAGATAGGAAATAGCTTTACTGTGGTTGCTGATCAAGTCCAAAGGCCGGCTATGGAGGAGGCGGGATTTATTAATATCAAGGAGTGGAATGGCAAAGTAAGTTCAGCCATCTTATGACCGTTTGGTATTTAGCCAGGATATGCTAATAGTATCCCAAGTGTCCTATGAGCCCTTGGCCTAAGGACCCCAAGCTAAAAGAAATAGGCCGCTTCAGCCAAGTCTATGGCACCCAAGACCCTGAAGGCTTTATAAACTTTATCGCCACCTTTCTAGGGTGGACGCCCGAGGAGATCCAAGTCTACCTTGCTCGTCTCAGAGGCGAGCTGCGAAACCTGAAAATCCACCCGTACGCCTTTCTCAAGACGGTTTGGGCGCAGAAGCCATTGGACGCTGAGCCGCATACGACCGAGCCGGCCTAGACGGGGGAGGGTGAGGAATATACTGGCGAGTGGGTGTGTTTTCCGAATCTTTGGGGGGGCCAAGTTCACTTCTCTATTCCTTTACCCTCCTCGAGATTGATCTAGTAGCGAGAGGTTTGAGAATTTACTATATTTTGACTACTATGTAGCTTTCTGTCTCTTTCCTGTCCCTGCCGCCTCTGTTGCATAAGCAACTTAATAAGCTTGTTCGTCGTCCTGTGGGGTCTATTAGGTTGAAACAGAAGCACGGAGCAAGCATATCGCGAAAAGCTATAATCCTATTAGTAATTAAAATACTTTAAATACCCGTTAAGTTGCTAAGGCAAGGGGCTTAATAGCTAAATATTTAGCCCAAAGGGTAAATACTATTTATTTACTATTAAATTATTTTAAGAGGCCCTCTTTTAATTATAGTAATAATAAGCTAAATTAGCTATTAAAACTATTTTAAACCTATAATAAGAGAGTTAATTAATTAATATAAGGGTCTCTTTATTAATTCCTTTTAGGTTTAATTAATTATATATTATAT
>NHTE02000171.1:0-23543 GCA_002168265.2 Fusarium euwallaceae
TAAGAAATAATAATTTTCTTTTATTTTTTATATAAAGGCTAATAATTAAATACTTATATAAATAAATAGTTTATAAGTCTTTAATTCTTATAAGCTATAAGTAATTAAAAGGCTTAAAAAAGGCTATTATATTAATATTAGAATATAATATTATAATATATTAGAAATATATTTTTTATTATAGTTAAAGTTAAGATAATTAATAATAAAGATCGAAGATACTATGGACTATTTATCGACGTATATATTTTGCTATAAAGGCTTCTCGAAGCTCCTTGATGGCTTCTGTATCCTCGAACACTCCCGGGTTATCATGGCCGTCTAGAGGGCGCAGTGTGTCTTCCCTGACCTGAGCGGCCAGGTGCGCAAGCTCTGGCGCCTCAGTGACTCGGGTCATGTCCATTTTGACCGTAATTAGAGGTTATGAGCCCGGCGGTTCAGGGTCTCTATTATAGACTGGTGATGTGAAACCTCGAATGGGACGAGCTTAGGCAGCATCGGGCCTTGGTGCAGAGGGATGGGCGCGAACCCTATTGGTGTGCGATGCTTACGTACTGTATGCGCCGGTTTTAACCGTTTTCTCACGAGGTTTCATGGAGACGGTCACTGGCAACAATCTTATGTTGCTCAGCTCGACATCACATAGACAACCATTCTCGTTAGATCGAACTCTAACGCGTGCAAGCTGAATTGAAGTTAGGACCTATACCTAAGCAGAGGCTGCAGGAGCAACGTCTAGCTCTTCGCAAAGATGCCTGAGGCAAGCTTGCCCAATAAGCGAAAATATTTAGATGACATTTCTAATAATGCAGTTCAGATTCAAGCCGCACAAACAAAGGATGGAGACTACGAGTTTCTTGAATATCATTGGTTCCAGCCAGTAGACTACAAAAGGAAAATGTCGTGAAAGGCTGGATCTGGCCGTATTGCCCTCAGCGCGGACTCCATTGTGCCCAGGTCAGCGAATAAGACGGAGGAAGGCGTCAGTCTTCCCGCTCGCCACGGCGTGTTAGTGACAAGAACAGACTTTAAACTAAGTTAGTCAGGGCGGAGTAGGAAATACATCTTCATATACTTTTGCAGCCACCTCGAATCCCAACCTTATCTCCAAAAGCATGTCTGGCGTGCCATCATTGCAGGGCACAACGCACACTGCGTTTGTGGTTCCAACAACACCAGTGCTCTTCTCCTGCCGCCTGCAACGACTCATTTCCATGCCGTCGAAAAGATGGTTGCCAAACATGTCTACCATGTCTTCAAGAGATGCTTCTTTTGCCATTGAGATTTCTTGGCCAACGGAGCGACAAACCCTTACTTCGAGCATACAGTCTTCCCCATTCTTGGGATGCAGGTGTAAACGCACGGTGTCACTAAGTCCATTTCTTAGTAGTCCGCCGCGAAGCTCTGCCCGTCTCTTGTGGCTCAACTTGTTGCCAACAAAGATAAACCGTCGCAGTAGAGGCAGCACCTTGTTCATATCGGCCGGTACTGCGACTCGTTTCGTAGAGAGAGCAGCAGCATGATCCGCTGTAAGCCAAGAAACAACAGCTTCAGTGCCTCTTGGTGCTTCTTTTGCTTCACTGTCGTCACGCTTCCCTTTAGTCTTTCTCGCACCGCTTTCAACCAAGGGAATGACTTGTCGCATCGAAGTCATCTGGCGGCTGGACCAGGCCTGGCGCTCTGGCTCTGGAACAAATTGCCCTACCAGTCTGACTGCACCTTCTGCTCCGGGGTCAACTTGAGTCGAGGAAAGAAATGTTTATGGGAACAAACCAAACGCAGCCATCGCTCTGAGCTTCCCATTCAATGCTTTGCAGTACTTCTGCCAGTCACTGAACAGGTGAGCCTTGTCCTCCTTGTATTGTTGTACAGCAAGTTGAGCAATGTATGAGATATTGTGGATCTTTTTAAGGTCGGTAGATGTTGTATAGAATGCCAACGGAATTAGATGATCAAACGGTAAGCTCTGATACCGGCCATCCCTATTCGCGGCGATGTGACGACAGTTGGTGTGGTACCGAACACGGCGGACCACAAGATCTCGGAGAGGATCTCTCACTTCTTCTTCTGAACCATTGTCCATCTAAGAGAGGTGATTTCAGGCAGACGTGAAGAATGGAAAGGCAAACACACTCCATGAAGAAAATCCCTCAGGTGCGGGAGGAGCTGCAAATATTTACATCTGTGAATATTTGCAGGTGTAGATTTCTACAGTAGTTGGTCTACAAAGCCCCGACATCCCCGATTGGCCAATGTAGTCTCCAACTCTCACCTCCACATCATTCTTACCCATCCGAAAATTCTAGTCCAATCACGATCTATGGCGGGTCCACATTCACTATCGTCCATCGCCCCATTTTCTATCGTCCATCGTCCACGACCCCGCTTCCCATTATTTACTATCGTCCATCCACCATTTGCTATCGTCCATCTACCATCTGCTATCGTCCATCCACCATTTGCTATCGTCCATCCACCATCTACTATCGTCCATGCAAGTTAATATTGGAATAAGAAACACTAAGCTTTTAGGTAGACGGGTGGCATCCCTTTCATAAAAGAGCATGATGTGGAGGATTATGTGGTAGCGAGGACTGACAACAATGCTGCCAAGTAGTCATCCCTGCGATCAGCTTGGTAGTCTTGGAATTCTACTGGTAAGTGATCGTATGGGCTATGTATGGAATACCACCCCATTCCGGAGACTCTCGCTGTTCTTGTACCACATTATTATGTAGTAGGTTAGTTTGCGCCACAGATCCATAGTTATAGAGTTCATTTGTCTGCTGGGGGTTCTGAGATGCTGGGTAGCTCGTCATGGGGGGAATGGCATTGGCAACGTGATCGGATGTTGTCTGCACCGTACCAGTCGTGTGAGGAGCGCACAGCTGAGAATTACTAGCGACAAGACTACACAGCTTTGCCACAGGTATTCGATCAGAAGGCCTCTTGGGGCAAGCTAGCTGGTGCATGGATTGCATGTGGCATTCCCAGTTGGAAATGGCTACTTGCAGCCGGGAAAAGAGGGCCGATGAAGCCTCATCGTACCTGGCTAAAAATCACGGCGTCGAACTCGTCACTACCTACCTAACAAAGTTAGATAAATAGGAAGACATCCCAATCTGCTGACTTATCCCAGTTGTGGCTGATAGAGGTGGCTCGTTGAATGTGGCTAGGTACTGTAACGACATCCAGACCTCTCCTACCATGTGAAGTTATCATCAAGTGAGTTTCGACAGTATAGACATGTGCTTGAACTTCTAACGACCACACATGGTTCTTTCGAACACCAGTGTCATTTACATTATTATAGGCAGAGTATTAAGCGTAGATGTATCTACAGAGCATATTTTAATATTAACTTTTGCGTTAAAAGGTATTAGGTATAATAGCTTTATGGTATTAAAAACTCTATATCTCTTGCTAGGTTGCCTCGATCTACCTTTGGGTATGCTATGAGGTTAAATACTTCAATAGGCTGCAATGATGTCAAAAGCCATCAGCCACATGAATAAAAAAACACAGTTATCAATACATGACTGTATTAAAACCCCATACCGTGAAAGACCGTAACCCAGTGTCATTTACATTTGCTGGAACTAGAAAGACCCTTGGAAGACAGCAATCCAACTTATTGTCTCTTTGCTCCCAGTCCGCTTCATAAATTTCTTCCGATCTGTCCCAGTTCGAATTCAAAGGCCTTTCCCACAATAGAAATGCGTTCAACACGCGCCGCCCGTTTTGATCAAGGATTCAATCACCGTTGGCCTTCCAACACAGACGACCCTCTGATCAGTGTCTCGTTGATGTCCATCAGCATGCCTGCATGTTTGGTCATCGGGGGTTTCCCAAATCACTTGACTAAAAAGGCTCCGGGAGCGAGAAGCCAGCACGCTGGTGTTCAACTGTGAGTAAATAGTGCTTTGCAATCTTCGAATTCCTTGAGGGGGGAATCTAAACAGAGCGTCACATTGAGGGTTAAGAAGGCTAAAAAAGGGCCACTGTGTTAGCATTGGGATATGATGCTATCATGTATTGGAAATATGTTCTTTGTCATAGTTGAAGCCGGGATAACCGACATACAAGATCCAGAACAGCCTCAGCTACATCATCCTCGGTATAATCACGACGAACCATTGTGGTGGGAGCTCCATAAGGAAAGTAGGTGATATGCCTACCGATAGTTACTATGATTCAGCATCTTTCTGCTACCAACCGAAATGCCATAGTAGTCTGTCTCTCTTGCTTTCTGGACGAGACATGGCATACAACAAGAAGTCTGAAGGATACAATTCTGGGCATACCCAAGAGCAATATTTTGCTTAAGCGGTGAGTCATCCAACAAAGCCACTTGTGCGAACTCGCTGTCTTCCTTGAAAAAGTTGTTCCAGTGTAAGACCACCTCGTCGAAAGGCCATTTCAGAAAAGCGGCCTCCTCTGCGCGCGAATGCGTGCACTCCGGACGCTCGGCAAGGCGGGCGGCTTGATATATCTGGCTAGGGTCAAAGGTCCGTAGCGCAGATGGCGTTTTCAGTAAAGCTGTCAACTGTAGCACCTCGCCAGTACTCGTCACAGGGAAGAAAGCGAGACGGATCTCCACGTCGGTAAGGTCCTGCCCCCCAGAAGCAGTCACCACTGACGGGAGATCGTACACGAGCTGCGGCGTGTCTGCGCTCTCCATGGAAGCCGATGCCTGGATGACCGCTTTCTCGGCAGAGATTCCTTCCACCACATAGCCTGTCGCCTGGCGAACGCCCCATGAACCTTGGAGCGCTAACTCTGAGTCGTAACCAAGCCAACAGGGAGCGACAGTAATACCCCCCGCGACCCAGAGTAGAAGTTCTCGTTTGTTAGTGATGCCGTTGTAACCGGTGATGGGCTCGTCCGCCTCCTCTGCAAAGTTATGGGGCAAACCGGTGATGGCTGAGGCTACTAGCCTAAACCACGTTGCCCATCGTATAACGCCCGAGGTAGCTATAATACTGAGGAACTTGTCCGCTGCATCTCCAAGTTCAATGGCTGTGCGTGCGCCGCGCAGGTTAGAAATATCCTGAGCGCCAGCCGCCTCCGCCATGGCGTGTGCGACGTGCAGCATCATCTCCAAAAACATGACTGATAAAAGACAGCCAGAATCCAACTTTGTCCCGAGCGTCTTCTTGAGCGGACTTTTGTTGCAGCCGCACTGACATCTCTCAAAAGCTAACTCTAGCCCTGTCATAATCTCAGGATACGAGAACGCTACGTGCCGTGGCGCACTGTCGTTCCCGGCTTCATAGAGAATTCGCGGTTCCTCCTTCGTCTTTTGCAAGTTTTTCTGCAGGATAGTCGGAAACTTCTTCAGCCACCATCGATATGGAGTCAAAGACTTGGCATCTATTTGAAACGCAAGTTCCTCTGCCGCAGGTCTGACAGGCAATTCAACAATCGATCGAACGATGATCTGAGCTTGAGTCTCGGCGCGCTTTCGCTCAGTTGAGTTCAGGGTGCAGTTCAGGGTCTCAAGAGGGTTCTTGATATCGTACAAAGCTGAGCGATAAGCTGGGTGGTCGTTTTGTTGAAGTCGAGGGTCGTTGAACCCTTTGTGGGTGAACCCTGGCTCAGAGGGCTGGGGCGGGAATGTGTTCTGATCAATGAAACGAGCGATACGGAAGGAAATGAGGTCATGTTCGTCGCCCATCGCCTCTTTTGTGCCCTTCTTGGATATCATGACGGCCAAAACTCTATCCTCATCACCCAGGCGCTCAGAAAACCCAATCCGATTGTCAATGGCAACTAGCAGTTGTCCGTCCCAGTGGTTGAGGGCCCAGTCGACGAGTTCCACAAGGAAACGGTCCATCTCAAGCACAAGACTGTCCCCGGGACTTTTTGTCAGGGCCATAATGGCTTCCGCAAATGCCTTTGGGGATATCTTATGCATTTTCAATGCGGCAAGGAAAGGGGGCAGTGGTCTCACTTCACAACCCATATTGACGGTATGCAAGTGGATACTGTCTACCACCTTGAAGATGACGGGTTGAATCCGGTCCCTGATGATTGTGGTCCTTGAAGAATTTCCCTTGGCGGATATTTGTGTAAACAATGCGGAGAAAGCCTCGACGGCGTATTTGGAGTCGTGGTATTTAAGCAGTGTCGCCTCCGTTGTAGCTAGCCATCGTAGCGGCTTGTCGTAGACAATGTGGCGACCAATTGCGCCGGGCATTATCAACTTCATGTTGAAAAGGACGTCGGACGCCTTGTTCATCCCACGCACAATCTCGAGCCCGTACCGATTGGGTTGGGCTAGATTTTCGGCCAGGCACATGGTGTTGCAAAAGGCATCCTTCGGGATACGTTCCCGGGCTAGCCACTCGATGATCTCGATGCCTGCTTTAGCTGACTCCTGGACAACAAAGCGGACCAGGTCCGATGCGGGGCACCTGGCTATTGTGGAACTGAGATCGATCGTCCTCGCAGCGAGATCGAGCCGAGCAGTAACATCCCCGCTTCCCATGTTGAATTCTTGTCAGATGTCACTCACTTCTCACGGCTGGCTTCTAGGAGATAGGTAGTCTGATGGAGCTAATGGTTTGATGCAATGGAGGACGACGCATGAGGGGAGGAGTTGGTCCACCTTATATTATTCGCCTCACATTTTCCATCTCTTTCACGTCAAAGCTCAGCCTGCGATCGTATTATGAGGACTGTAAGTGCCCGGACATGCTGTTGTGATCTGAGCCCCACTTGCCTGCCGTCTGGCCTCAATACCCCGGGCACCACAGAGAGTGATGCACAATAATGATCCACAACACCAAGAGCTGCTATCAGGGTAAACCATCCAGTAGGCTCTAAGCGATCAGCATGGGGTGGGCCATTGTGCCTTCCCATGATTTGATCTGACGAGCCAATGATTTCGAATCTTGTCGCACTTGGCTTGCGGCTGAGCCCAACAGTTTCAACCCTCACAACTCACAACGATTGCGCCATACCTCCCACCACGCCAAGTCAAACAAACGCTTCCACGCCCACCTACCGCCCGTCGATCAAGTGTAGCCGAAGTCCGATACTCATGTGTGACTTGATCAGCTACCTGTAATTAGGCACCTGTCTGGCGTGTGCTCATGTCCGCCCTGCTTATACGTAACAGGGCTGTTGTGGCTGCAGCTGGTTAAACAAGCTGACAATGTCTTTGACAAGGGTCCGTCCCGATTAAAACCAAAACGGCAATGGATCGACGCAGTTTTCTCTTTCCCCAGAGAGGAGATACCTAAGGTAGATCATCACCTAAACTATTCTAAGATAATAATGGCAGAGCCTCATAGCTGGCCCTTCTGGAGCCGAAGGTGTTTACCATTGACGCGACCGCCGCATTCCTCATATCTAACGTCTTGTCACACCTTCAAGGCCGGTAGGTCTTATTTCCACCCTCAGCTGCTCTAGCAATATTCATTCGCGTCTTCGCTTCTATCTGATCAGTTTGGATGCATAAGTGCGGGCCAACTTTCCTTATGCAGTGCCTCTTTTTCTTGCCGCCTGCCTGCCTTTGTAGCAGATTCTTATGCGAGGACCCTCGACTTCTGTTCAATGTGGCTGACGCCATCATGTCGGCAACTCGTTTCTCTCTCGTCATTCGTCGGGCGCTTCACAGCTTATGCTCTCCTCGGGCGGTCAATCGCAGGGGGCTGTACCCACCTCCTTCTGCTTATCGGTTCAGCTCGCTGTCGAAGAAAACTGAGGTGGCCGAGTCTTGAAGCGCCACATTGGTGTTCCTACCCGTGGTAGGAGGGGTACTGGGGTGTGCATAATCAGAGAGGCGGAGGGGGAAAGAGGAAAGAATGCTAGCCAAATCGAGATCCCCCTGGCTGTGCTTGCTGGTGCTGGAAGACGCGTCAGGTTGTGCCGAGGTAGCCCGCGCTTCAGTCTGGAGGGGGACTCGCCATACGAAGAGCCGGGACAGGGCATTTATCTTTCTAAATCGACCTTTTTCATTTGTCTCAAGAGTCTCCATTATTATCATGTGTCGCCGAAAGGGGTGCCATAATACCGCTGCCTTGATGGGAATGGTTCACCAACAACGCCTCCCCCCTCCACCTGATGCTCATGTTCGTGCACCATTTCAAGAGAGGAAGCCAAAAGGTACCGTGAAGATGTCCTGGCGATCTGGCGGTGCCAGTAAACCTTCGAGATAATCAACACTGATATCAACTCTGCGACTATGCCTGGCGACGGTCTGTTGGTACCGGTTCTTCCTTGACGATTCATTCAAGAACTCCTTTTATTCATGGCCCTCGACTTTCGTCACCAGCCCATCTATCCGATTTCTGCTACCGACTCTTCAGCCCACATCGCCCACCGCCGATCCTGTTGTGCCTGAACCACCCACGCATTCGCAAAATATGGGTGAACCCACTGAGTCTCCCACGCCTCGAGTATCTGCCAAGTTAAGACTGGCACATAAACACACAATGTCCAAATTAATAACCAAATCAGTTACTAGTGTTCCAGTATACACTTAAGCAGGTCAGAAGCATTCTCCGTTACCCGTCTGGGCGGCTTCCACAAGGACAGAAGCCGCTATTCAGCAATGCTCTCCTGGCAAGTGATTGAATAACAACACTTTCGGAGGGAATGCCTCGCATGTGGGAGGACAGAGTGTTTGGCATCCGCACCATTGAGGAGATACCAGCCGATGCGATGATCATAGAGTATGTCAGCAAGGTCACACATATCAAGATCAAGGTTCGTGGGTTATCCTCGCGGGCCACCTTTCCTTTTACTTTCTCACTTTTGTTCCAATGAAAGTAACTAAACCCACTGGAATAGGGCCATTATGTTATGCTGTTCGGCGAAGGCTTTGTGATCAACGCGAACGACGAGGGCAATGTAGACCGCTTCGTCAACCATAGCTGCAACCCAAAACACAACCTAACCAAGCGAAAACGATTATATACGAATATTGAGATTTCTGATACCGCCGTAGCCTCTTAAGAAGCGTGAACGAGTTGAAAGCTCAACTCGAAAACCTGATAACGATAAAGCGGCTTATCAACCCCTGAATGCAAAAGGGCCATTTGATCATCTTGCAAGCAACGCAATCCACCACGTGGGGGCAGAGGGCGTGTATCATGGGTCAATTGAAGCTAATGCGGCTGGATTCATACTACATGCGTTAGTTGTCACAAAAAGAAAATCGAAAACTTCCAGGAGGATTGATTGTATTGTCAAAGCTGTAGGCCACGAGAGAGACCAGCTGCAAGTGTCAATTCCGAAACAATCCAAGATGGAAGCCAAGGATCTCGCGCAAGGTCAAGCTCTGCCCCTACCGTACCCTCTGCCGCCACAGATATCAGTAGCGACCCTTCCCACTGCAACGGGAACAGCATCAACCCAGCAGGCATGACTATGGATTTCGAGATAAGGACCTCAGATGGGATATGCGATTGGCAGCCTACGGTAACCTTCGAATTGATATCCCTTGAAACTCTCCTTAAAGGGTACAGAGAACAGCTAAAACAGCTCAGCATTGAAGCCAGTCTCACGATATTCAAATGCTATGTACAAAGTATGGATAGAGACTATGGTTTCCAGGAAGTCACGTTTTCTATACGCTCGAACTAGCCTGCAGACACCATTCAATTCTAACGAGAGGGCATCTCTGCGAGAGAGCCTTAATGATAAGGGACTTTTGCCTCTTCCAATCTCCTCTGCCTGATGAATGGGCATGCCAAGAAAGTCCTCACTTTTAGTGCATATGGACCGAAGAGCCAATCGGACAACGTGCTTCTTACCCGGTCCAGGCAACTGATTGGATAGCGGCGAATCCAACCGCCTTACCTTCCATCACTCCCCACCCCCTCACTTTGTCCTTTCGTTGTCCACCTATGCAACCATGGATGGGATCATCTCTAATCCCAGCCGGCTGCAGGACCACCAGCCGAGAAAACAACCAAAGAAAAGCTCGGTTAGCGCGATAAAGACCTTTCTGAGAGCGTTGCCAAAGGGTGAAGAAGACTGGGACGACAAGAAGCCACAGACGCAGGAGGGGATCGAGCAGCTCCGCAATGAGCTCGCTCTCAGCAAAATTGACGGTGCGAAGCGCGCTGAAATGGACTCACAAACTCTTCTTAAAGCGTTCGCAGATGAACACGCTACTCTACTCGAGGACATTCGCTCTCAAATCCACGCTTTCGTCTTCATTGCCTTGGGTGAAGTTGCGATTGGGCTAGGTTTCCGGGCTAAAACTGTGAATGAGATGGTGGCAAATTACATGAGAGTCCCAGAAGCATCAGCCAGAACCATGAGACTTGGTGTCAGGAGGTGGATCAAGGCGTCAGATGTGCTGCGAAGATCGTGGCTTGGCCGTGCCGACGAGTTACCATTTCGGCGTGCGTGTTCCATGGGATATACTTTCAAGATGCACCTCATTAACGTTGATCAGGAAATAAGTTCGCTCACAGTATGAAAAAGTTGCCAGATGAGGCTATCAATATCCTCGGAGACATGAAAGTTTTGGGGGATCATGCCTTACTTGAAGACGTCTTGGTGTACATCCCCAGGAGACAGCTATCATCGGGCTGTCTTCGCCTACCCAATATTGTGCACGATCTTTATGGGGGAAGAGTCAGGTACCATTCTCCAGTACCTAGCCATATGGCCACTGACCCACTGCTGACCTTAAAGCCTGGATGACGTTGAACACTATCTCGATCTCCCTAAGCACGACGCCATCGATCCCCCTAGCGTTCATTTCCACCCCACAAGCCACAACATGATGGAAATTATGGAACAGGACGACCAGCATCATGAGGTGTGAGTTTGTAAATAGCAAGGGAGAATTTGAGGTGAGGAACGAGGGCAAGGAGTGCGCCATTATAGTACAGCTCCTGATCCGGCTTCCAAATGTGTTCCTCCGACAAGGCATCACCATTTCGGATCTGGATTCTAGCTTCAAACTGGGAGAGCAGAATGGCGCGGCCCAGGTAACCTTCTGGTACCCATGCATCGTGGCCAACTGAGAGCTGGAATGCCTGTGGCTTTCGCGCCCTTGGGCCAATCGTCACGTCGGTTACATTGGCCAGGCTAGTCTAGGCCAAATATCAGAACATGCAGGGGACACACGAGCTGAATGAACTAGTACCTGGTCCTCAAGAACCTTGTGCATCTCCATGCATGGCCTCGGCGAATTGTAAGTGAGGAGACCAGGTTTCTTTCCAGCAGGCTCGGGCTGTAATATGACGGCATCAGCTATCACCTCCTGGCGAAGTCTCTGCAACTCTTCGTGTAGGGGGTTGAAGCCAAACACCAGCTGTGGCTGGGAACCTGCTCCTGCACCCATATTTGGTGTACTACTGGACATCTTGGAAGAGGTGGCCTTGCTGGCTGGATGAAAAACCTCACTTCAGGGCGCATCTCCGGAAGGTCGGGGTATCTGTATGGCTGCCTCAGGATGCAACACTAGGCAATGGCCCACATTATCTACAGTGTCAGATAATGCAGAGAGCAGGCACCACATTACAAACCAGGACGTCACAGTAGGCGGTCAAGTAGTGACAGATGTTGATGAGAGAACAGAAGAAAGATCCCACTATATGCCGATACGTAGTACATGAACTTGTGGTACCATAGCCATGTCTTCGATCTTAGGGAGTTGATAGTGCTGGGATAGCTGCTTAGTTCCATACCTAGCCATCGCCCAACTTCAATCCATCTATGATCTATCTTTCTCAGTCTCACAACCCCGGTCTCCAGAATAGGAAGTCACCGTAGTGGTGGTGGTTTCTAGAGGGAATTTACCCGACTGATAGTCAGGCCTCTTGGATTCGACCTGTCAAGTTGCCTGTTGCTCCCTGCTGATGGCTAACACAAAGCTTCACATCAAAGAGGCACAGGCAGGTCCTGCTAATCTCCATCCGTATATTCAATACGCATGTAGGTAGCCACGGTTGATGCATCCCTAGGCGTCATAACATCCTGATTACTCCGTCCTTCAGCCAACGCACCAATACGCACTTGTCTCATGATGCCCGACGTGTCTGGCAAGGAGACGATAGCAGACATGTCAAAGTGCCACTTGGTACCATGAATATCCCCTCGTTGTAAAGCTGCATGTCCTGGAAATTTTCAATGTCCTTGATGGCAGTTGTTGATATAGAGTTCAGGAGCTTCTTGTTTTCTAGCCTTTTCCCAACCGTTAGTATTACTGGGAAGGCAGAGAGGATGGCGAGCATGACGGGTAGGCCACTCACGCAGTGGTTCCAAACGTTGTGGATAAGAGTAAAACTCCGGGGTGCCCTGTCTCAGCAACCAACTTGTGATAGCGGCTGCCCCTCCTAGCATTGACAGAAAATCCGGCTGACAGGCTGGCATGTTCTCCAAGTCCATGTGCTGCTAGGAATGGTACCAAAGAGTCTGCATGGTCACCGCCGTGAAATATCACATGGAACCTAGAACGTAGCAGATAAAACTGTACTAGATATATTCGCAGCTCCAACATGCCGATCAGGGTCTCCTCCTGGGGTCGCTTCGATCCCCGAAATCTAATAAAAAATCCATCTCGCGTCAATGTCCTCTTTATTTATACTTCTCTATCTACTAACTCTGTAGAATGTTGGTACTGAGCCACATTTTTAGACCTGTACCTATCCCACCAAAAAGTATTAGATCGCTGAGGGAATAAATTCCACTTGCTCATGCTTTGCTCCTCGGCCTCCGTGAGGTTGAATCGTGCGTAGGCTGATGAGCGAGTCCACGTCGGGTCGCCAAGGTCAACGTCAAGCCGCAATCGTTGGCCAATGAAGGCATTGCGATCACCAACGTGGCTACCAGCTAGGAAAGTGCCTAGAAGCAGTGCGATGACAGCCAATATCTGGTGAAATAGCGTGCTCATGCCGAGTGAGATGGCATGCGCGCCGAAAGCGAGCCATGCTAGGAGCCGCAACGCGAGGTAGAAACGTGGGCGCGATGAATGAGGGTCCGTGAGAAGGACATTGACAACAACCATGCGCGGCCCAAGAATAGTTACGGCACGGCCATCCGGTAATGTGAGAAAAACCTTGACGTTTCCATCATGGGCATCCTCTAGGTTGTCGATAGCCCTGTCGATCGAGGAGCGCAACTCACAGAGGAGCAGTTGCCTCACAGCTACTGTGATCAGTATAGCTATGAAGTCGGCAATCCCCCAGCCGTCTCCCATGATAATGGTAAAGATAACCAACGGGGCAAAGGTGAGGACGCCGAGTACGAGAGAGATTGAGTGTTGGATATATGGCATGGGCTTGCCATCTACCCTGAGGGTGATCGTCGTTGCTGTGTATGTGAGGGGATAGGATTGCAACCAGCGGGCGAACCAGGGAGTAATGTCGGTAGCAACAATGCCGTCTGTGATGTTGTAGAGTACAAAACCCGGAATAGGGGCCACGATATCATTGCTAGCGATGATATGAGTGCCTAGAACAGGAAGGTACTCTGTGACCCAACTCTGAACCAGGTTGCCGATTGACCGATTGACCTCACCGGCCCCGAATATGGTCACAAGGCCAAGAGCATCAATTTGGAATGGCGCCCAGTCTGCTAAATTTTGAATGCCCATTTCGTGAAGCGTGTTACCGAAAGCAGAGAGCTGGTGGGAATTTGATTGGTATAAGAGCATAAAAGACTAGGATATGAATAACGGGAAGTTAAGGGATAGCTAATGTCAGCTGCGAATTAGGGGCAATGGTTGCTTATATAGCGCGATACAGCACAGCCACATACATTTATGCCTGTCAGCCTCAAGGCAGAAAAACACCGCCACAAACAATGCCTTACAAAAGTCCTAATAATTTTCTTAGACCCTACTAAATAAGATATAAAATAAAAGATTATAAAGCTAGATAAAAAATATATAAGAAATATTTAAATACTTTAAAAATTAAAGGCGGCAAAAGGTGTGGCAGTACGGAGTAGGAAAATGAAGGGATAATGATCACAATGCGAATTACTGCCCCAACCGATGTTGATGAACCATTTCCCCAACTCTGTGACAAGGCAGCCCAATATCAGCCCAGCCTCACAAAAATGATTGGGTGAGAAGCGTGCAAAACCCAACCCTGCACGCGTCTGGGTGGGGTCATAAGTTACGCGCCTCACTGCCGAGTCATCATTTTTGATCTCGACATCAACATACCTATCGTGGCAGGAAGAAAGACGATGGACCATCTACCGCTGCCCAAACATCCTGTCTGCCAACCGCCGCTGGTCAGACTGTACGAGAATTGTGCTTATGATGGAGGCCCCCTTGACAACTACTTGGAGCGACGCAACACTTCGGAGCGTGCTCTTGTTGATCAGCTGTCGTCTGACGCTGCCGACAACCTGGCGGCGCACGGTATCCTTCAGAACTGGACATTTTTTGGAGTTATATGCGTTACCACAGGTGCACCGAGCGCTGCTGTTGCTCAGCTGAGGCGAAAAGCCGATTCACAGTGGGTTGTCGATACGTCAAGGCTTCCGGCATTCGTCCACACGTGGATGTCATCTGTACGCGCCCACAACTTGCCCGCCTTGCAAAGACGGGATATGGAGGCCAGGTTTGTTCAGTTTTTGAACAAGATGTTCGCGGTTTACGACAAAATCGAAATCATGCTGAAAGATAGGGGAAGACTGGATTCCATGCTCCGTCTTTCTGTTGCGCTGCTCTATGACTACCTGTACCGGGCGAGTACATTCGCATTCGGCCCATCGGATTGGGTACGCCCGCATTTGCAAGTGGCAGCGGTCGATTGCATGAGACCCCTCCTCCTCCAAATGACCCGCAACGGCTGGTGCGAAGGCGAGATTCAAAGCACGCAGACTATGTGTAATTTGATTGATTTGTGGTTTGTTGGCTTCCTGGACCATCCTCATCCTGAAAAGGATCATATCGGCTGCACCAAGTCTCGATGCATCGCATATCAAATCGACGAGCGGGACTACAGAACTAAACACACGACAGATCATTGCAGCTGTCCGTATGTGTACGCCGCACAGGATCGGCTGAGTAGCATCCTTCTCAGTTCGTCCGAAGCTGTTCCCGTTATTCGACCGGGCAGCCTTCAAACGCCCAAGGGCCGAGGAGGCACGGCTGGATGCTACGTCGAAGTCCTTTCTTCTCACAGCGCGGGTCACGTCTTACCTTATGTCGCCATATCCCATTTATGGTCTGATGGACTAGGCAATAACCAGGAAAATGCCATCCCGGAATGCCAGTTCCGCCGACTATCCAACTTTGTTACCGAACTCTGTGGCGAGCCAGTATGCTTCTGGCTAGACACCCTCTGTTTTCCTCTACAGCCCAAGGAAGCTTATGACGTGGCTCTAATTCGTATGAAGGAGACCTATGAAGCCGCAAGTAAGGTCTTGGTGCTTGACCAGTCCTTGACACCTGTTTCGGCGGGAGGGATTTCTCGAGAAGAAATCATTGCACGGATCCTCGTCTGTCCCTGGAATAGACGACTCTGGACGCTTCAGGAAGCTCAGTTATCCCCGACAAGGGAGTTGTATTTTCAATTCAAAGAGGGGGCTGTGTCAGGACTTCCGCTTCTTCAACATATTGGCGCTTACGGGCCTCTACCCGACCACCAAAAATTTGAACGCAGCTTTGCGGTCAACTTTTATTTCACCTTCCAGAATCTTTGTGGGAAGAAATTAAAGACTGAATCGCTGAGGGGTGTTCTCACGGCGAAAGAAGCTCTGGCTTTTCGAAGCACAAGCAACGCCATCGACGAGGGTCTATGCCTAGGCAATCTTCTCGGCTGGGACGTGAAGCCTCTTGTTGACACCATCGACAGACAAGAGAGGATGAGGGTTTTCTGGGACCTTGTCGGCCAAAACACCGGGACGCAGCACGCCTCAGTGCTGTTCTGGCCGAGTCCGAAACTCTCTGTTCCGGGCTACCGCTGGGCTCCTGCCACCTTCATGGATGCAGATATGGACGACGTACAATTGCAGCCAACGGCACTAGATGGACTCGTTCTCGGCCATTCCAGACTGGGTTTGCATGTTACGCTACCCGTTTTAGAAATTAAAAGCTTTGCCATGTTGGATAACAAGGTCCATTTCCTCAAGATCAAGGGCAATCCAACTCGCCATTTCGCACTCACCCTCCAGGAACCCACCAAAAGATCTGAAATTCCATGGTGGGATCGTTTGAAAATAAGCAAAACGCGCCGTTTCCTTTTATTTTTGCCATTGCCCCCACGCCACAATCTACTGGATGACTCGAGCACGACAATGGTCAACGTGAGGCTGGCAGCAGTCTCTTGGCGGGGGAGCAACCGGGCTCGCCTAGTGACATCTGGGGAGTTAACATCTCTTGATCACGTGTCCGGGGCGTTAAATAGCAACTTGTTTCCTAATGAGGGACCTGAGCTACATAGCACTCGATTATCAATTGTATCTAAAAGAGTATTATTAATTAATGACAGGGACTGGTATATAGATTAAATATAATTAAGAATTATAAGGATAATTTAAATATTAGTATTAGACAGGGCTATTATATAAAGGGGTTAAGATTTTAAGCTGTTTTGCTAGTTAAGGGGTAAGTTGTTTATTATAAATAAAGCTGCTTTTAGAAAGTCCCAGTGGACCTCAGGGCGGATTGGGATTGCACACGTCAGATATTGGCCACTTCCTCTACGAACTTTCATCCTTGTCGACATCCTTAACATCAACACACCAGCCAAGGTCACCGGGCAAGAATATGCCACGATTGAACATCGGGGTCACCTGCTAGACCATATTCCGACCTTTCTAGGACCAAGTGCGTCCGCGCTGAGTTAATGGCTCCTATTAGAAGAATCACCACGTTCACGCTATTTTTCATGGAACAAATAGATGATCATGTGGATATCCCGGTAGGAACGTGTATCTATTCAGATGTAAGACTAGGTTCGTGGGAACAAAAGTTTTTCCTCCTTACAAAAAAGAAAAGAAAAAAACAAAGCCCCTCTAACTCGTAAAAACACCAAACATGGTCGAGACACACAACCCACGGATATTCACGATACTTAAGATACTCAAGAGCTCGGTAGGTTGGTCTTGCTCCGCTCGAATTATCTCAAATTATGCTGCTCATCATCACCATCTTCCACCAGACCGATCTCGTCACACTTTCCTGCGCGTGGGAGCAATAGCTCTAGGGTATGACGGAACAGTTGCTCAACGTCCTGTACGCTTCCTTCAGCGTTAACCTGGAGCATGGTGAGCTGCGGCTTGCACACATTTTATGCCATTGACACTTCGGAAACAAACCTTGAAGTAGGTGTTGGAGCTGTCCATGTGGAGTTTCTTGGCTATGGCTTGGCCTCTGACTTCGTAGTCGTCCAGCCTCCTCCGCTGCTTGTCGCCTTTATCATCTTCCCGCCCTGACGACGATGCGCGTCCAAGAAGCCGCAACTCGAGCATTTGGCGCGACGCCCAAAACTCCATTGTGTGGAACTCGGGTGACATCTGGAAGCATGTGAGGGTGATTGGAATATTTGGGTGCGTGGGGGGTAGTTAGATACCTTTTCACAAAAGACAGAATACTGCTCGTCATTATACGGGAAGCCATCCAACAGAACAACCCGGGTTCCCTTCTCATAGCTTGCATTTCGGATGAGATCCAGCATCAATGTGGCAGGTGCTGGAGTGAGCCCTTGCAGAACACTCTCGGCGTGATCATGGAATGGTGAGTTGCTGTCAGCCGCTGCACGGCGTAGCAAATCGCCAGCCGAGATATGAACAACTCCTCGATCGCCGTAAGCCTCGGCTGCTCGGTCGCACTGGGTGCCTTTCCCAACCCCTGGCGGACCTGAGTTGCGTGTGAGAGATATGGATGAGTATAAGGTCAGGGTACACTCACCGATGACGAATATTATAAGGGGGTGGCTCCTCCGACGTGCTTCCCACTTATTCCAATTGTCAATGATGCCGCCGGCTTCAGACTTGAGTTCAGGATCGTTGATCAAGTCTAGATCCTGTTGGAACCCTGTAAAGTCCAGTCCGGGATACCGTTGTTGGTATTTGAATGCACGCTTGAGACGCTGGTACTTGTCCACGTCCTTGACCAACCGGGCCTCGGGTGTAGTCTTGTCACGATACTCAACTGCAGCTTGACGGATCTCTTCGCCACGTACGGGATCAATCCTGCAAAACTCCCCATAGGCATCGTCTTCTCGGCGCTTCTTCTCGGCGGATGATACACCATCAGCAGGTGTCAAGTCCCCAATGATGGCTTCGGCATAGTCGTGACACTTGGCTATCTCGCGGGCTCTATCGCCGTTTATCTAGCAAGGTTTAGGTCAGTGTCCATTCAAGAATATGTTAAGAAACTGACGCCTGTTCGCTTCTCCGAGAGTTGGCCGACGATTTCGACAACTGAGTGTGTGTGCTCGCCCACTGTTTCGCAATCCTCAGAGGGCACGCCTCTATTTAGCCAGCCGGTCCGGGGAAGGGTGTTGAGGGTTGTTAGAACATTGGTGAGCCGAGGGGCCTCACTCTCCAGAGTTGAAGCCATCTGCGTCAAAAGGGCCGGGATCAATACGTGAGCAATAAATGAGGGAGAGAGGAACGAGGCGGATGAGAATGAGGGGATTCAGGCTGAGTTATTTGCGGGGCAGAGTGCATATCACGTGAGGAAAGGCCTTGATGGATCACTTCTGCATGAACTGGGAATGGGTTTTTCATTTCTTTTATCACGAAGATATATAAATGTCTGACAAAAAACATCAAATACTATGACATTGTGCAATTCCATCAAACAACCAACTTTCACCCTAGAGCTATCAGTATCACTATCGAGCATAAACAATGGACACGGTGCACGAGAGACAACACTGGTCTACGGTCATGGGCTTGAATGCTTGTTCAAGGAGACTGTCTCTCAGACTCTCGTCGTTGTCCGCATCGTTCAGGATTCGGGGGCGACGCCTGTGCTAGTCGTTGTTAGCCGAGGATTCGTCCCAAGAAGTGGGTCTGTCTAGAAGGATTGTCTGGAAGAGAGGGAAGTGCCCTTAGATGGGCTGCCAATGCATTAACCTCTATATGTCCTTTTCCATCCTGTGTTAGCATTGGGATATGATGCTATGATGTGTTGGAAATGTGCTCTTTATCATAGTTGAAGGCTGGATAACCGACGGAATCGTTCTTTGGGAAACAATAAACAACTCGAGATAGGAATCGAGCTGGGTTTGTACAACTGCCTCCGTTTCGAGGAGGGGGTGCGGGAATCTCCACAAGAGCTGAAAAGGCATCTGCACCAATGTCCCCCTTGTCAGTCAGCCTCACGGATAGTTGTTTGGCCGATTGGACAGCGGGAAAGTGGCAGGGAAGCCGGCCGCTAACATGGCCAACGCTAGAGGGCTGCAGTACTGTAACTACGGATGTGCAGCCTACTTAGGCGGCCATTCCATAGGTGCCTGAGCAACTCTCATTGCCTGACCCCGGTTCTTTTTAGCACTGGGCCAAGCTCCTGTGTTCCTTTCCTGCGCACCCTCCCAGAGGACGGATTAACCTCGCTGTTTGGATCTGATTGAGTCGACTTATGCGGCGTTTTCAACGCGGGGGAAACAAGCTCACGCAGCTACGAACATCATCCAGCCCCCCGAGAGACCTACCATCAGGAACAGATCTGATCCGCACAGAATAGATGGAGCATCCTAGCTGTCCCCCAAACAGGACCTTACTGCAATTGTCGTTACCACAACGCCCGAGCTTCAGCTGGACGGATTACCTTCACGTCTTGACATTGACCGACGTCGACCTGGACCATTTGATAATAGAATGTAGCTATGCAGTGGCGGTTTTAAAAGAGGAGAGAGAACGCCGACAAGTTGTACGAGGTGAACGGACACAGCATCAACGGGAGAGCCTTGTCAAACGTTTTCGGAAGTTCAGAGGGCCACCCTTTCCATTTGCAGACATCAAGCTCTTAGAACCTACGACCGATCCGACACGATGGCTCATCGCTAGGCTAACTGGCCTGGATTTCTCCGCACCACGGCAGTCTCGAATGGCCCACGCTGATCAGGCTGGCATCGTTCGCCTTGCTCTCAACTCCTCTCTCTACCCCCCAAGAGATGAACCGCTCCCCGAAGGGAGCCCAGTCGTTGCAGACAATGTCAACAACCTCCCTTATCTCCCTGAACAAGCATGGGAGCTTGCAAGACTAATATACTATGCTGGCAATAATGTTCCGAGTTTCTTTTTCTCCACACAGAAGGTTTCTTGGTCTGAAGATGGGGAGATCGACATACGCAAGATCCATTCTAGCCTTCCCCTTGGCTTTCTGGATGACCTTGAGCGATTCCAGCTACTACACGTCAGACAATCAAGCGGTCAAGAGACATATTCTCTCTGCAAACTTATCTCAGACGAGATACCTCCTTCTACGTCAATAAAAGAGGCAGGACAATGGAGGATGCGAGCTCTCAAGCATGTTTTCGACATTTTCCCCCAGACCGGCGAAACAGAACCTATCACGTAAGTCTATTAGAGCGCTTGGGAGTTCTGTGATTGATGAAACTTCAGTTATACGCAAAAGGGCGATTCCCTTGTGCCCATTCTTCGTAAACTTTCGTCACACATGTGGAGTGATGCTACACAGGGGAGTGACACTGAATTTCTGGCGGCGGCCTTCGAAGGGTTCCTCGCAGCAACAAATTTCGGAGACTTCACCTGGAAGATTCAAGCTATACAAGTCGCTGAGCGGCTAGCGCTTCTGACAAATAACTACGTCGACATTTCTAGGGTTTCTCTCCGTCATTATGCCTTGCGAAGGCTTGATCCACTCAGAAGAAAACAACCCGTCCCCTCGCTCCCCCTCACAATCAGTCATCTTCAAGCAGCTAACAAACGCGACAACGCATTCATGGGGCAATTCACTTTGATGAAGACTCAAGCTTTGATGGACGAAGGGGCCAGCCCTTCAGATGTATACGAAGCGACTCGGATATTCCAAGTCCTCGATCCCAATCAGATATCCAGGCAAGAGGACCTCGTTCTACTCCAGTGTCGGTTTCTATATGCGAAGAGCCTCCGACATGATGGCAGATTCGAGCAGGCCGCGGAATTTTTCAACCAAGTTCTCGACACTGCCAAGCAACTCAAATCACGACTTATGCTGAAAGTCGTGATCCAATACGCCGAGCTTGAAAGTGAAAGGGGCAACCATGCTGTGGCACTCCAGTTCCTCAACCAGGACAAAGAGTACCTTAGCTCAGCGCGTCTTACGGAGCTGGGGTCTGGGAGGCGACTGACATTGGCACTTGCCTATGCACATGTCATGAAAGCACTCGATGACATGATACGGATTGGCCGTCGAGATGATGTGGCTTTGAACGAAGCCGCAGACCTGTTCCAGTGGCTTCAGAATGCTTATACAAGCATGGGTCAGGTTGGCCTGACCATCACGCAGAGCATCTTTCAGGCCTGTTGCGGTCTGGCAATGATTTACCATATCCGCCAGGAAACAGCGCAGGCATTCCAGTGGTGGGAGGAGGCTAAGGTCGCCGCCAACCGTCGTTGGCCGGAACCAGGATACGCGATCATGATCGTAGCATATTCTCAGAGTCAACTGGCCTTTCAATTAGGCCGCGCGGATGCGGTGGAGCTTTCCCAACAGGCTAAGCAGGTCTGGGATAGCATTGGGCGTCGTCGATATTATCACTTCACTGGGCTAGGAACATTATGGCCAGACTGGATAGGATATCATGAAGAGCAGCAGTCGCGCCAGCGGTTGATACCTCTTCACCAACAACGTTGATTTAGGTTCTTCAAAGCAAACGCAACCAAGATTAAACTCCCAGTCACCAAGACATGCGACCCTCTCTTTTGTGCCGCCTTCATAGCAGTGTTTCGGTCCTCAATTATAACATGCGTTCCGGGTGA
Source organism: Fusarium euwallaceae (assembly GCA_002168265.2). Taxonomy (NCBI): domain Eukaryota; kingdom Fungi; phylum Ascomycota; class Sordariomycetes; order Hypocreales; family Nectriaceae; genus Fusarium; species Fusarium euwallaceae. Next base: position 21,865 of record NHTE02000171.1, read on the forward strand.
CACTTCCTTCCAGGTCCGAGCGTATGCCTCCAAACGCTCTGTCTCCGACATTCCCGTATTAGAAGTCAAGATGACAGAAGAAATGCATTTGCCCAAGTGAGTCCCTAGAGACTTAAGAGTCGCATGGGGGTCATGGCGGTCGGAGTCTAGGCCAAAAAGAAGGACACACCCCGTGCTAAGATTAGGTTAACAAGCTACAGTGCTGGCGAGCAAAGGGTACCATACCATTCAGCTTTAGGAATCCGTCTGAACCACTTTGTCGATATTGAAGCGTTCATGGGATTATGAGCCCCATTTAGGCACCAAGTCGTCTGGTTTACTTTCACAATTTGGAATTGACCCGGCCATTTGAAGTCTCGGATTCCAGCCTCTATGTCATCAATTGTTAGGCCGTCATGTGGGTTGTGACGCATAATAAATGCATCGCTAGCCTCTTTGGCAAGAGAGGCATTGATGCGTTGAGTTGGGTCTTGGAAATCTCCCGAAAGTTGCTGCGAAACATCAACGAGCTGTAGGTCAAGCCCAAGCTCGCTTGCTCGAGATCGTAGCACTTTCACAGCATTGGGATACTGAGGGACAGTCAGTGCACAAGCCCCTTGTTTAAAGATCCCACCTTTGTGCCAAGCAATGTTCTCAATGGTTCCACCCAGCTCCTGCTCATGATCTAGGCCAATGCTTGTAATCGCGGTCACGACGGGATGTCGTATAATATTGGTTACGTCGTACTCTCCTCCGTGATGACATTCGTATATTGCGACGTCAACATCCTCTTGTAAACAAACGTGGAAGGAGAGTACAGCCAGAAGCTGAAGCTGCTTTGGGGTGCCAATATCCTCCTGGCAAAGACCAAGGCCTTCCCATACTTCGAAGAAGGCTTTGGCGAATCGAGCGTCAGACAACGGAAGGGAGTCTATACGAATCATCTCGTTATGTCGTTCCAGATAGGGGGATGTGTAGAGGCCGCGCTTCTTGGGAAATCCGGTTCTGCTCGCATGACTGCGCAAGAAGCTATCGATAAATGCGCACGTGCTCCCTTTGCCTTTGGTCCCGGCGACGTGGATGACCTTGAGACGGTCAAGTTTCTCTTCCTGAGGCAGTTAATAATAGCGAGTTCCATCACTATAATTGACTAACATCATGCCCGAGCTTCCGCAGCCATTCTTTCATTCCGTGGATATGAGGTGTGCCATAGAAAGTAGGTGCGCCATTTGGGAGACGTGCTCTTATGAGTGTCGTTGTGGGAGGTTTTAAAGATCTCGCTGCTCTTCTTAAGCGGAGTAGCTCAATAGCGCGCTACTTGCATTAGATCACTACTCATTACTATGTAACAGTTGCTGACTTACTCGGTAGGTTTGTTCTTCCTTCATGACTAGAAGCAGTATGAAGGGGATCTTATGAAAAAGATTTAGCCTTCTTATTTTCCCTTATGTTTTCCGTATTAAATATAAGCAGGTACCGAGAGGGCTGACTAATAAGAAACTACTTTAAGGCTACTTAAGAGAAGTATATAACTTAAAAAAATAAAATAAAATAAAATAATTATTAATTATTTATAGCTTATTAATAATTATTTTTTAAAAAAATTTAATTATTATAAAATTTTTTTTATATTAATTTATAATTAAGTCTTATATATAATAGTATAGTTCTTCCTAAGGGATAAACCTATTATATTAGTT
>NHTE02000176.1:0-16132 GCA_002168265.2 Fusarium euwallaceae
TATAGTTTAGAATAAATCCGAATATAGGGGGTCCTTATGTTATTTCTTATAACTAAAAGCAGTGTTATAGAGCAGGGAGTAATTTCGTCTAGTAGATAGTAATAACTATAGAGTTATTAATAAAGTGCTCCTCCGACCCGATTTAAAAAGGAGTAAATGCATTCGTATATAAGTGCATCTCTCGCCGCTCCCAGCACATTGCAACCTCGACCCACGTATCTGGTTCGTTCTGCCGAAAGGTACCTTCTGATTGTCTCCAAGAGCGTAGTACCCGGCTTCAAGCCCTGGTGGCACAAAAGATATACCTCCTGGCCTGATTTGGACATCTCCCTAGGGATGCACCGTTACCAACGAGCTTAGGCTAGATGCCGATAGCCTAGGCATACATGCAGTAATTGAGAAGGACTACTTGGCCGGCGGCAAGTCATTTTCTACACATGCTGCGATATAGTCAGTGATATAAAGAGTGTATGATGTTGTGGCAGGGAAACTTGGTGTCTGTGCTTGTCAGGGATATGTTTGATTATGCATTGCCGCAACAACTGATCATGCCTCAAGAAACGCATATCTTTCCATCTCTCTCCAACTCTGTTGTTTCCCAGAGTAAATAGTCCCATACAAACCGAGGCAACCGTCACGTCTGCTATCAGGTTGATTGTTATCGTCGTGGGTTGTTCATGATCGCTGATATCCCTGCAGGAGGTCAAGCTTGCCACTCTACCATCAATCAAATCTAATTTTGTATCTTTATCATGCCTCAAAATTACCACAGCTAGTAGGGCTAGAAGTCCACGCTCACCAATGATGAGACTAGTGAGTCTCGCCCTATCAGTGTGATGGTCATCTTTATCTCCCTTGACAGTCATGATGCCTTGGTCGTTCAACTGTCCAAGACTTTTGGTGATGGCTTTTAAGTATCTGGGTCAAATGGTTTCGAGGAACTAGCTGTCCCCTGTATACAGATAGTAGTTAAATGTACCAACCAACACCCAAAGATGGACGTCCTTAGTCAGAGTGTCTGCATCTGGGGACGAGATGAGATAGCTTACTATCGCTGTCAGCTGTGGGATAGGGCGGTCCAGCTTTGGGAAGGGAACCGTCTGATTTCTGTTTGGGGTATATGTTAGCTACTGTCTCAGCTCTCAAGCAGTCGCTGGCATTACTTACCTGGTTATTATAGATAGCAAGAAGCGCGTTCTCGGTGCTCTCTACACCCCCCTGTGTTTAGGGCAGCTTCATTTATTTAGATCGTATACGCCCCGGCATACCAAATCTTGTTGACTAGATCGTCGTCGCAGTGAAAGTAACATTGATAGACCCGCAAGTTTGACCATGTTGGCTGGAAGCTTATCTCAAGGCTAAATTTGCTGATTTTTATGATGCTATTGAATTCAGAATCCAGGAAGAGCGTGAGGTAACGAAAGCCACCCCTTAGTTTCCCATCGGGCATGGTGTATCTTTGCGATCCATCTGAAGTCAGATTGTACAGCAAGGCTCCATGGTCGACTCCTCCTCCATTCGCAATATTGCCGGGCCAGTTACAAAAAGCTCGCAGCAGCAAAGCCAACCTCTGCTACAACAGGTACCACAACAACAACAACAACAACAACAACAACAATAACAATAATAATAACAATAACAACAACAACAACGCGTTCGATCAGCATGATCATGTTCTTCCTTTCAAGTGTCCTTATCAGTGCTGCCCGACGCGTCACAAGAAGCGGGGTCAGCATCGGATGAAGGCTCAGATATGTCCATGTCGAGCAAAGTGTCATAGTACATTTTCGCCATCTTTTTGTATCCCGCATTGTTGACGTGGATACAGTCGTGATATTCCTCTGTCGCAAGATTAAGTTTGTTGAAGAGATCGACCGTCCTGATTGTAGAAGACGGATAGGTGTTGGCCACTTCGGCAATAACCTCGTTCACCTCTTTGATACACTGGTTCCTTGCATCAATTCGCACTTGATGAACGAGAGACACAAGGATCACCGTGTTGGGAGTTTGGAGTAAAGTGTCTAGCAATTCCTTCATGAGAGGTCCTGGTTCTTCCTTCAGTTTCCCGTCATCAGCGCAGTTGTTCGAGCCAGCATTGATGATGATGACGTTTGGTGCAAAGTTCTTCCAACCATCTTCTTGAATAGCACGGTCTTTTGTCTGACCGATGGTTTCGCCACCTTTGCCTGCATATGGAATCAGAAGGGCCCAAACATCATGACGGACTGTGTCTCAATATTTCGAGCGTATACGTACCAGCATGATTGCTCCCTTCCGTACCATTGCAAAATGGTCCCGTGAATGATACGTCTGCGCCGTTTCCTTGAAGCAAGTTCTTCAACTCCAGACGATACCCGTCCACAGGCTTTGATCCGATACCCACGGAAGTAGACGACCCCGTACCTAAGATCCTGAAACTGGCTGGAGATGCTTGACTTCTCAAAGATAAGTCACGGGTGTTCTTTGAAACCCAAGTAGGCTCATCCAACATATTACGAGCATGCTGGCGAGGGTATGTTTGACTGGGTTCCTGGAGGGCAAATGCAGATTCTGAGCCTAGGGATTTCAGGTCAGCTAAAAGGAGCTTGGGAATGGACAAAATGATACGTTTAGGAATACCTTGAAATATGAAAAGGGAGGCTAGGATATAAAACCAGATTTTGAGCGAGATCAAATTCCACGTCGCCATGGTGATGTAGAGCTTTGTGGGATGTGAAACGGCAAAGTCGTGTTGAGATCTTGGGATAGAATGTTTTGAGGTTTGGAGAATAGAAGCGTGAGAAATGGTTAGCTTATATATTCACGTTTTTCCTTGTTTAATTTAATCTGCCTTGATTGATGTTAGCTGTCCCTAGTGACATAGCTGACCCTCACCACTACCTGTGCTATTCTAAAGACATGCCTCGTCACCTATTTGACAAAGCTGACCATTCATCATTTCGAGTTACAGCTGATGTCAGCCAGGATACTGGGGCTCTGGGGGCCAGAACACGGTTAAGATGATTTGATCAACACCCGAAAGGGAGGGTACTATGTAATTCAAGTTCCATCAGCTTACGTCACAATGGTGAAGTTTCATTTATGCATAACGTAGGCCAAGTAGACCAGGTCTGATGAAGAAAAGATAAACTTGTAGATCCATATCTCCGACGGGTGTTGTGGCAGTGAAACTCGCCAAGCCTCTGATCGACCCTTTATGATACGTGCGATTGGCAGGCAGATACTTGCCACTGCCACTGTAAGCAACAGTAATGAGCCCCTAAACTAGCCTCATACCACTCCCCGCATGAGGAAATATACGGCGCCATCATAGATGAAATTTAGCTGGTTATGTACCCAGAGTTAGCAATCCTAGAGGCAGCTTCATCGCCTTGAGTCAGGTTTTCGAGTACTGGCTTACTCACACTGTGTCATGCACCAATGTCTTGTGGTCCACAGTGGATACTTCACCATCTAGTTACCGACTGGAATGGCCAAACAACAGACCGGCTATATTGCACCCGCTTGTCTTGGAAGGTTACGCCGGAACCTACGATAAGACCATACCCAAACAGACGTTGTTGTCTATTGACGAAGACCGTTATTCGTCAACTCTAGCAATGCGCGTATTTCGGGTCTCACTGTTCAAAACAGTATCACTCTGCTGCAACATGCACAACTTGTGTTCCTGACAGTCGTTCCATTCTCCTTGACCAGTGACGCCGATGGACGAACTCCCTGATTCACTGTCACTTTCCTCGTCTCGGCGTTCTTACCCTTGAGGCCTCATTCCGGACTCACTTCAAGCTACTCTTTGTGATTGGTACTGAACTCAAACGTGGACTGAGGCGCGCTGGGATGGGCTGAGAAAAGGCACCTTGCTGGACCTTAGAGACCCAATGATTAAATTGAATAATCCCAAAACTGGGCTGCTCATGAAGAAGCAGCATGGTCTGGTGTCTAGGGCATCACCAAGTGGGATTTCAAGGATGGTCAAAAAACCACCGAATACGGGGTACGAAAAGCATGGCCCTCCAATACACACAACCATATACCATGTACAGCTAGGTATGCAGTGTGGAATACGCAGCAATACGGAATGCCGAGGTTCGGTGTTATGCAGCATTGGGTCTGTTGAGATGCTGTTGTGTAACGGAATACGGAACTCTGTTGACAATTCCGTTCTCACATCAGCTTGATGATCCGGTCAAGGGCCGCAGGGCCGATCACGTTACGTCTGGGTCCCACTTGGAATTGACAAGACCAACTCCCATTTGGGCTTAGTAGCATCCTCGGCTGAATAAACTTGGGGCGTACAGTACCTACACGGCACGGAGCTACGGCCTCGGAGCCGTACCCCGTATTCTCCATTCACTCTCTTTCTTATCTCTTGATGTAGGTACTGCACGCCGAGAATGCTCCGTCTAGACTTGGTATATAAGCAGGCAGCTCGACAATTGTTTATCTGATGCTTGCAAGTTATATCTGTCTCCCTTCATTTTTTCCTAATTCATATTAGCAAAGAGTAAGACAGGCTGATGACTCGTCCAATGAAGCTTAACAGAGTCTCTCATACTAACTTATTCATAGTGTCTAACAACATTGTTCCTCTCACTATCATCAAGGGCGCCGGCCATGAGCACATCCCCATACCTGAGGGTGACTGCGCCATTGTCGCCGATTTCCATTCAATCAAGTCCCAGAGAACCGACTCTACCCCTTATTTGACAACGGGATTTTACAGAGTTGTTCCTGGGCCAACACGATATGGGTCTTATGACTATGAGGAGACTAAATATGTTCTCAAGGGCCAAATCGATGTCACTGTAAGTATATAAGGGTTTCTCCAAGGGTTAATTCCGAACGAGACTCACATCATATAGGACGAGGCCACCGGCATTACACATCATCTCGTTGCAGGAGATTGGGCCTTCTTTCATGTTGGATCAAAAGCCCAAGTAAGTCCGCTCTACCCTAATCAAAATGTTATCACTGACTGGTCGATTATAGTTCTCAACGAGATCTGAGGGCGTTGCTTTCTATGCTGTCACTCGGCCAATGAATGATGGTCACCCTAACCTAGTGGGCCGTGAGGAAAGCACTTCCAAGCTGTAAAGGTCAATGTCATTATAGTTATAATCGGTCAGCTTGAAGTTGAATAAAGCCATAACCCTCAGATGAAATCCGAACGCGCATCATGATCTTGTAATGCTTCAATAGTAGCTTTATGGTTCTGATTCGAAGTGGTTCTGGTTTCTTTGAGTATTTATACTTAGTATCTCACGCTTCAGCTCAAGAGATATCGTTTTCGATGGAGCCGAGAACGGCATGCCATTCCTTCGACCACAGTGGACCAGAAATTGGACCCTTCTTAATATCTGTCACGTCAGCTAGGCCACTCCTCTCTACCTAGTATGATGAAGTCGTGGAGGGCTGGGTAACACTGTGGGTGGATTGCAAGCCGAGAGTAAGCACATATAATTGGCTAGCCGCTTCCCTGTCCGTATACCAGGGTCCTTAAATTTCTCACCGAAACCTGACAAAGAAGCTAACATAACTCACTACAAACCACTCACTGATCATCTGCCTGTCTATTACACACACAATAACCCAACAGCACATTGCAATGGTCTTCCCATCAGTCTATGCAGCACTCGAGCCGTACCTCGACGTGCCCTTTAACGCGTCCCTCAGTGCCATCCTCCTCCTCACCTACCGCTCCCTTGTCTCGAAACCTGCTCTCCTTCTCACCATCGTGCTTGTCGCCAGCGCTGTCATCACCATCTTCGACCGTACCTCCACCAAGGGCGAAATGATCAAGACAATGGCTGAATTGCCCCTCGGCCTTGGCTCAGTCCTCCTCTTCATCGTTGCTAGTAGACCAGTCAAGGCGCGGTGGCTGCACGCCTTTACCATTTATGTCAACTTCGCTGTCTATGGCAACATCGTCATGATGGTCGCAACGCCATCTGGGGATACTTTTCGTGGTCTTTGCTGCAAGGTCGCCTGCCTTGCGCTGTCGGCTTGGATCATTATTCAAGGGTACAGAGTGCAGTGGAAGACTATCCTGCTTCACGACAACCTCTTCGTCTTCACTGCCGCATCAAAGAGTTGGATTTTCGCCCACGCCCTCTACAGGTTCATCCTACTGACGCTGCCGTGCTTCGGGTCTGGGCGACGCCATCGGCTCTTGGAGATATATTCTCTTGGTCTGACGTATTTATTGTCGCGGACTACTAGCCTTTCGTTTGAATACTGCTTTGGCATGGCTGATACGGTGGTGGCGCCGGCTGTTACGGCATGGTCATCGATTTCGAAAACTTTTGACTTGATTCCGCGTGATGGAGGGAAGGGCCAGCTACCTATGGGCGGTATTACAGCTACTAGTGATTTATATTTAGGAGTTGTTTCGCTAACTGTTGCCGCCTATGCCTGTATGAAGGTAATATCTCTCATAAAGTATTAAATTGAAGCATATCACGTCCATGATATTATTATGGCTGATGCATGAAATCTTTCTGCCACGTAGTCTTCAACCTACATCGACCCCTATCCCCAATAGCATCCATCAGAACAAGTATTCTATCACATCGTCATCAAACACATTGACCACGCATGAAATTTCTTGAGGGCCTGTGAATGGGATCAACTGACGAGGTAGCTAACTGTTGAGTTTGGGTACGTGGCTACCCTGTATCCTGTCAGAAAGAAGTGGTGAGATTTGCTCCGCAGTAACCTTTAATTGGAGAAACTGCGATTATTATATATCGAAATACAGTTCTCTGAGGAGTTATTTAAATTAGACGTCTGTATGTGATAACGTTTGTGTAGAAATCGGACTCGTATCATGGTACTGGGCTCCTCGTGAAGGTCACGTGACTGGATCATAGTTTACCTTCAGACGCGTTATTCCGTGCGGTGACGCGTCGCGTAAGGCCCCCCCCCCCTATCCAGGGACCCCTGTCCATCTCTTTTCTGGCTAAGATGGCCAGCCTTTTGCAGGTAGAAGAAAGCAAACAGACAAGTGGTAGTCAAGTGTCGTTGAAGCCGTGGACAAGTCCCCAGCTGCCACAACCGTCAACTGGTGATATCAGCTCAGCTGGCTCGTATTGTTTCACGACCTCAATAAGCGTGACTGCATTGTAAGAGTCAATAAGCAACACTAGCAACCGTTGCCCCCCAGCTAAGACAGCCGGTACGCAGACTTCCGTGCGCGGGAAACCATGTCGAGCGTGGACGGGGAACAGTTGAGATAGGTAGGCAGAGATGGATGTGTAGGGGTATGGTATCAAGACGTCGTCTCTACGTGGGCGCCCTCAACTCAACTCGATTAAGTCGATCTGATGGATCTGACACCGGGTTAATAAACTTTCAAATTTATTGTATGGAAAGCTTCAACAGTGGCTTTTCCATGTACCAAAATCTAATGCTCTCAAGTGCAGGCATCACCAACGTCCTCAAGGTATACGACTTGAACCTCACGCAACGAATCGTTTAAATAACAGGGATGCAGTAAATCAATATTTTTAGGACTAACTCGATAGACTGGATCTGCCAATCTCGCTTTTAGTCTACGATGCCCTCAGGCAAAACAGAAACATAATCAAGCGGGGCATATTCCTCGCCATCTGCCTTTCCTACAATAACCAATTCATCTCCAGGAGTGATCTGCACTCCTTCAAACGTGATCCGACTAGCAGAGTGGCCATCTAGAAAATCGCTTGGCCAATGACCTAGCTTATCTTCGTTGTCACCCCGCCACTGGCCTACGAGTTGTTTGTTGAGATAAACAGTCCACGTGGCCTGTCCTTTCGCCAAGTCGTAGTAATTGATAGCGAGATTGTACTTGCCTTTGGGAAACTGAAGTACTGCTGTAGCCGTGCCTGTTCCATTTGTTTGCACTCCGACATATTTTGAGGCTGTTTCCGTTGGTGTGACGTTGACAGGATGATACCCTTCAAGAACCATCTTCTCAGCTTCGATTCTGTAAGGGTGGTGGCGTACCCTTCCTAGCTCATCTGGAATCCCGGAGAGATTTCGATAAAACTCAGTGACTGCATCTCGCCAGACAATCGAGTGCCCAGCTTGATACTTCAGCCTGAACAGTTCGTGATGGAATATCTTGTCATCAATCTTGCCTCGAAGCGAGTCCCAGAGTGCTGGGAATGTCTGTGCTACTTTGGCGCCGTCATAGTGAGCGTCGTAAAAGTGCTGAATGACCGACTTTCCAGAATGTAGCTTGAAGGAGTAAGGGACGTGATGGAACCAGAGCATGAGATCATCGGGGGTCGTATCTGTATGCTCGTATAGGTTGGCGATTCCAGTGGGATATTGACCCGCGTTCCCGGTGCCGTTATGAACCGTACGATCCATCCCAATGCTGTCACGAGTTGCCCGGGTCCATTAACCCCAGCCGTTGTTGTCTTGCGAAGCCGGGTTGGGTCCATAATGAGCATAGAGAATGTCGGTCAAGGTTTGGATGCCAAGGTTGCCTGTATAGTTTTCGTATGCGGGCCAAGACGCCATGGACATGCTCGTAACGACTCTTCGGACATGTTGGTCGAGACCAAAAGTCAGCCGAGTCCAATCTTCCAGGATATGCTGAGGATCTGCCGTCGGATTCCACGCTAAGCGGCCGAAAGCGTAGAGATTCGACATGGAAAGATGGCTTCCCAACCAAGTGTCATCGGTTCCAACATTGGTAACTCCGGCATATCCTCCCATATGCCTGTTAAAGACTTTTCCGGATACGATATCACGGACATGAGCTTCTTTATCATCGACACGGAGATCGTAGTCCAAAATCGTCCGCCACAAAGGTGGTAGATAGACTAGGTGACATTGCTGACCGAGGTATTCTTGTGTGATTTGTAGCTCGATAGCCATGTTGGTGTCGCGCAAGTTTGCAAACAGTGGCGACACAGGCTCTCGCACCTGAAAGTCGATAGGTCCGTACTTAATCTGGACCACGACATTGTCCTTGAAGGTCCCATCGAGAGATTTGAAGAAATCGACGGCTGCATTGGCGCGATCCGCGTACCAGTCATTCCAGTCGAGTTTGTCGTAGACGAAGGCTCGAAACATGACAATACCACCATGAGGCTCAAGTACTTGCGCGAATAAGTTGGCTCCTTCAGACAGCGTACGGTTGTAGGTAAGGGGGCCAGGCTGGCCTTCAGAGTTGGCTTTGATAAGGAAGCCCGCTAGATCCGGGATGTCTTTGTACAATCCGTTGGTCAAATCTGTCCACCATGCCACCACTGCCTTGTCCAGAGGATCAAAGGTACTCAAGTCTCCTGTCAGATTAGGTGATGCAAAGTTCAATGACAGCCCGACACGAACACCCCAGGGTCGCAGGAGGTCAGCTATCTTGATGAGTCCCTCGCGGTTCTCATCGCTTAAAAGCCCAACATCAGCATTGACGTTGTTGATGACTATTCCGTTGATGCCAATCGAAGCCAGAAGGCGCCCGAAGAGAGGAACACGGGAAAGATCTTTCTTGACGTGCCCGACGCCATCAAAAAAGATTGAAGGGCCGCCATATCCGCGCTCGATACTGCCATGACTGCCGCTGGCGTTGAGGTTATCCCACTGATTTGCCCATCTGATGGGCGCACTTGGGTTTGTTGCGTAAGCTACTTGTGAGAAGTTGCCCTGGCCTAACATGGAAAGGTACTCGAAGGCGCCGTAGAGAGCACCGCGCTCAGTCTGGCCGAGAATCTGGACTGAATCGCCTTTAGTGTTGAGCCAGAAACCATCCTCTTGAAGGTCCACGTAAGGTACACGGCCTTTACATTCCTTTTTGAAACTGTCTAGAGTTGAAATGACGACTGCCCTTGAGAAATCACAATTCTCGTTGTCGAGATCGGTATCAAGCTGAATATCCAGTATATTGTCAAAGCCTTTCTTCAGTTCTGATACAGCACTGTATAGTGGGCTGCCATTTGTTCCGCCAATAGCGCGAATCCTTCGTGGCAGTGTCTTGGAGTTGTTCGAAAGATGCTCGGTGGGTAAAGGGGCGTATCGAAGCCAACCGTCGAGACCATTGTCCGCGAGAACGCAAGAGGTGAGGGCGAGGAGAAAAGTCAAAGACGGCATTATTGTCCGCCCTTCTAATACTGATTGGTTTAAGTGGTGTTGGCAGAGAGATTCTACCTAGGTAGCTAAACTACAGCCTCTGCCAAAGGGAAATCCCAGACTTATAGCATGATCCAAACGAGGGGTTGTCCGACGTGACGCCCAGAGCGGATGCGGAGTGGAGTAACGTATGTTTATTTAGGCTATTCACGTCAAGGTTCGTCTTTATGAGGCATGATCGTCGTCTACTGGTGACCTTAGTACGGTGTCATTGAAGTGCCGGTTGGGGGTAAACGAGCCGATCGCGGGGAACCCTGGCTATGGCGGTAAAAAGAAATCAACTTCCGAGGGGCCAAGCAGAATAGGGTCCATCTCGCTATTTACCTATAGCCGGTCAATTTTGCCGGTGCTAATACACTGCTCGAACAGACGTTGATCCAATTAGAGTTGTCTAGGCTGTCAATTTGGTCCTTTGGAGAAATGAAAGCCAGAGTAGCTATGAAAATATCTTGCAAGACTTCCAAGGGGGGTATCTTCTCAAACTCCAACACATGCGACCTCCCCTCTAATCCCATCATTAAAGCGCATTAAGTAGACTTTGGAGGTCGAGTTTCTCGGACAAGAGCAAGTGAGCTACATTTCTGTAAGTCATAATCGGGTATATGTATCCGATGTGGGCGAAGAGAGGGTGGAGGGGCGATATTTCGTCTTGCTATGGGAGGTCCCATCGGCAACATAAAGCCGAGTTGCCAGCATGGTTAGTTCCAGTCGTTCTACAATTTGTGAGGGCCTATGCATTTTTGTAACTTGCAATCAACACCTCCGGGACGACAGACCAAGGAAAAGTAGCTTCAGGACCATGGCAGAAATTAAATTCGATGATACAACACTTGCAAATTTCCACGACAAGGTAGTCGTAGTTACCGGTATGCCCTGACTGTCGCATTATGAGTGATTTATGCGTGACCTGCCGTTATATGGTACTGACTTTCTTCCAGGATGCGCCCAGGGGATCGGACAAAGGGCAGTTTGTCAACTTTTTCAAACAGGGGCTCGCGTGGTTGCCGCCGACGTGAACGACATCAAAGGCCGAAATGTCATTGACACGCTTAAGCGTAACGGTCAGAAGGGGCACCTGTACGCAACGTATGTGCACGTCGATGTTTCGAATTACGACTCGGTACATGGATTATTCAAACACGCTCTGGATCTTCACGGAAGAGTGGATATGGCCATTCATTGTGCAGCCATAACAGAGATCAGCGGTTGGTTTGCTCCGGGTAAAAGCATGGATTCTATTATAAGCGTGAGTGGTTTGTAGATCTGTTCATGGATAGTCGGACATAAAAGATGATTTGCTAATTATATGGCTCTCTCCTGTTCCCCAGCCACCCACGACCCAAGTACTCGATATCAACCTTGCTGGGACCATGTACGTCACCCATGTGGCTCTAGCAGCTATAAGGTCTGATTCCAGCACGCAAAACGGAGACGCTAAATCGATTACTCTCGTTTCTTCTGTAGCAGGGTTCAAAGAGAGTCCTGGGTTGTTTGCGTACTCGGCCAGCAAGCACGGTGTCATGGGGCTCATGCGGTCTCTAAGGGGCTACCTACCGTCAACCTTCAATGTTCGAATCAACGTCGTATGTCCATGGGCGACTGATACTGAGATGCTCGGCGCTGTTCGCGACCTCTGGTTGAAGAATTCGATGCCAATAAATACGCCGGATGACGTGGCGAGGATTATCATCCAGTGCGCCGGGGACGAGTCCCTTCACGGCAAGGCAGTCTACGTTGCAGGCGGCAAGGGCTTTGACATAGAAGAAGGCATTGATCGTACCCAGGCAGAGTGGCTGGGTCATGATCAATCCAGCGACTTGGCTAAAGGCCAGGAGCTGCTTGGATCGGTAAGCAACTCGCTTCATTACCCCGAGGCTCTGTTTTTACTGACTGGTGCGTTCAGGGATCAGCTTGGGCGGCCAAGTGAGATTGAAATACGGCAGGCAGAGTCAACAAGAACGACCAATAGTTTCTACGAGTTTGCTGTCATTTGATGGCCCACGTTGTGCATGTTGAAGTCGCTACGTGATAACAGGAAAGGCAGTAATGTATTGTGATTGGATGATAGACAAGATAATCCGATTGTCGAACCGGAACATGAACTTAGCTTCTTTGCGCGTACCAAGGATCACGTTGGTATTCAGACATCAGCGCTTCTTTTCCAACAGCTGCCTCGTTGTTGGCTATAGGATAGGTTGTTGTACAAACATGGTTCTCTGAAAAAGCCGTTTGTGATGCCAGAGTGACCTCAGGTTGCATGGGGACAAAGGTAGGGTTTTGCAACACCACCGTCTTGCCATCTATTATAAGCACCTTTTTGTGGCCTCTGGACAACAGAGCTACATCAGGAGGCCGGCTCATATACCCAGACTTCGCCTTCGTGCTCAACTCGGATACCGCATATACAAGATTCGCAAGGAGAGAATTGGCCCAGTGCGCATCGGCAAAGGCCATAAGAGCGAGCCATGAAATGGATGGTCGCCAGGACTAGAGCTAAACAGCTAAGAGCAAGCTACAAGCGAGACATAGCCACGATCAACTTATCAACGCTGATTTCCACAAGAGACGGATCAACATTGACGGCGTATCCTCTTGCGAGAAGCAATGACTCGATGGTGGCCGATATATTCCAAACCACCTTTCCACCAAACGCCCCGTTCTCGAAGGATACTCTATCGTATTTCTCTAATTGCTCTAGCGCTTTAGCGATAGTGTTGGATCTCGAGAGCGTGATATTTATTGTAGTAATAGTTACTAATGAGTATAGACTCTTGCCGCCGGTTTCCACAGCGTAGAAACCCCAATTACTTTGCAACGCAGTCTTATTTCCATTATCAGCTATATTAGCGCCGGATTGATAGCTCATGTTTTGACTCTGAGCATTCACCATGTTGTGGACAATCTGACCGACGAGCGGATTCTTTCTCTCTATCTTATTTGCGCTCTATCCGTTGGACCAAATCCGTGACGTCCTTCCCTGCGAATGGACTTCCGTGACTTGTTAATATAGTGACTTTTAGGGTTAACTCTGAGAAAATATAGCGTCTTGTCCCCTTCGTTACGGTAAACACCTGAGTCATGAAGGCAGAGCCTCCGCCTGCGCCGAAAGAGAACCAGATATATCTCGAGTCTTGTTGACTGTCTGACACATCGCTCCAATGCCCTTCGGGCATGCCAGCCACTACTGCTACCAAGTCTTGTGAGAACACATTGCTAAAAGTGCAGTTCCAGACGGCAGATCCTCCGCCAAAGCGTATGCACTCAGTGGCTGGGAATTCTTCTCCATCGAGTTGCGTTGTTGGGATAACTATCGGGGGATACCGAAAGGCCGTCATTGTCGAGCCAGATGCGGGCGCCAACACCGATTTCTTGTGTCGGTTCGACAATCGGGTGCGCCGTAGCCGTTTGAGACTTGGCCAGAGTGTGTAGTTGAGGCCTGGGTTAAATAAGGAGGACTTAGTGTGCATGAGACTTTAGATCTCGGCCTCGGCTTTTCAAATTACCCAAAATCGATGGAAAGTTGGATCATATAGGTGTGTGTGTCTTTGAGCCCCACGACGACTCTTTTCACCATTAAGCCCCAGTGTCCTGACTTTGTGTTTTCCATGCCTGGTGATCCATTCGCCTGTCTCGGCCGCGTTCGTCGTGTAAGCACTGAAAGCGCACCGCATTGCCTCTGACTGAGCATATGATTCAGTATGATAATCTAGATGCTTCTGGGAGATAGCGGTTGTGTTGAAGGTCTTATCTAAGAAGTAGCCTAAATAGACTTCTTCACGACCTGCCATCAATGCCTCTGGTAAATCAGGAGCTGAATGAAAGAAGAAGTGAAACTGCACTCCATTAAGTTCTCGCTCTTCCTTATGTATTGCTATACTTGGGAGGGAACATTCACCTCAGACAAGGGACGTGACGAGTTGCAAAGGCATAAGCGATCATGCCCCCAATGTCGTAGCTAACGATGGGAACCGGCTCATGAATATGGAGATGATTCGGAACGACGGCGATGCCATCACCCTCCAAGGTAGTAATCGATGGTTGACAATACGCTTTGGTCGTCATCCATGTAGTTGCAAGCGTCAGATTGATGCCTCGCTCTCTTCGTCTGGTCGGTGGATTATCAGGAGCAGAACTCCGAGTGATCTGACGAACCGGCTTACCACTGTAGTTGCTCAAAATTTGGAATCCTATCAAATACATCTGGCAGCGGCCGCAAACGATGCCTCTTGCCTTGAACTTGTGCACGAGGTTTTGTTTTGTCGAATTTCGCCTTCTCGAGCGATAGATCCAAGAGCTTGATACTGCAAGTCAGCCGGGGCCCAAAAGGAATCATATTGACTTCTTGGGATTCAACCTTGTTTTTACTAACGGGAGAACGTGTCGTCATCACTATGAGGTGCTGAGCTGCCAATTGAGAGAGAGGTCGAGTGACGCCGCCGATCCGCAGGATTGACGGGGGTAAAGTACAGAACAAGTGAAGTACAGTAGCCGGGCCAAGAGTATATGGCTCAACATCTCGTCTCCAAACCATCCATCTTCAATAACGATACACTGCAGTCTTAGTGGGGACAAAGACCTAAGGTCGCGTAGCATGGAAAGGCTGGGGGTCGCTGGCTGTGACGGTGATACCGAACACGCAGCACATGCGCATTCACAACCATCTTAGGCTATGTACCTTCAAGCCGTAACCACCGAGAGTTCATTACCGTACGAAATGAGGGACCGTAATCGACAGTGTCAATTTCCCCTTCTCTGGGTTATGATGTTTACTCTGGGGATTCAACACACACTTCTGACGAGACGATTAATTGCATGACTCAAGATGCCGAAATTCTCGTAGCTACCTATTGGTGTAAAAGACTTCAGCCTTCCACTTGATCGTTCTGTCTCGCTTCTCTGAAGTGAGTTGCGAATCTGGCTCCAGGCTTTCGGGATCCTTCGTCAGAACCTAGCTCAGGCGTCAGGTCTATTCAATACAGAGCGTTTTAAAACTAAAGGACAGTGCTGGACTGTGACTGATGTTTAATCCCTTAATGGTTCGCATGAAGCGGGATCAATACATATCATTTTACCTGGTTGGACTCTCTTCTTTCTCTCATCGTTATCCCTGGATCCAAGGGGCAATACATCAGCACAACCTCTTGAGAAGAAAGACTCATCTTGAGCATCAAATATGGTTCTTGAATTAAAGAACTTGATTGTATTCTATGTTCTATGCGATCTATTTTATTGCGCCACTGCTATTATATGGCACTAGGCCTAACCCTGCTTGACATAGTCGGCGATATTAGGTCGAGCCTCAAATGCAGTCTTGAATCTGGCTAGAGAATCTGGAAGGGTAGCCTACGTATCAGAATCATTAGCTCTACGCCTCAACAGAAACTCGGGGGCTGTGGCGTGTACCGGGAGTGTTCCTGTTCGCGCGTCGTTGTCTATGGACACATAGACTGCAAAATCTGCATAGCTGACTACATGCCCAAGAAGATATGGTCCTTCATGGTCGGCGTAGAACCTAGCAATCAGATCATAATATTGGGGAGCAATTTTGTCTTTATACTCGCTATTCGGACCTTTGAGATTCGTCACCCAATGGACCTGCACGTTTGATTAGTTTCGCCTCCGTGTTCAAAGTTAATATATACGCTAATTTAGTTTAATAACCTACTGAAATTCTATATCTAAGCTATCTTAACTAATATATAACTCCCGATAGGTTAATTTATCTTATTAGCTATAACTTAAACTTTCTACCTTTATAATTAAAACCTTTCTCCTTTTAATAGGCTAAGTTATTAATATAACTTAATTTCTTAAAAACCTTAATTACCTTCCTTAAAAAAGCTCTAATAATATATCCTCTATAACTTATCCTCTATAATAGCCTTCTTAATTTTATTTATAATAAGCTTCTTTTAATTACCTTACTTCTTATAGTTACTTAAGTAGCTTAAATAAGCTTTAAACCTAGACTATATTATTTTTTATAGCGCGGGCAAAATAGGCTATATTTAGCTCT
>NHTE02000178.1:0-10341 GCA_002168265.2 Fusarium euwallaceae
GTTTAATAGATTTAATAAAAGAGAGAAATAATTAATATATAGGTTAATATAAAGAATAAAAGAAATAAGGCTTATTTAATTAGAATTATATTAAGAAAATTAATAAATTAATTATATAGAAGAAAAGAAGAATTAGAAAGCTCTTAGAGAGCTTATTAGCTAATTACTTAGTTAATGCTTAGGGGTTTATAGGCCTTTATTTTAGTAGCTAACTAATTCATACGCGAGTTAAATATAGGCTAGGCTATTAGCTAATTAGAGGAGGTTTTATATTTAATTCTTTTTAACTAAGTAAAACGCCCTTTGGGCTAAATAATTAAATAATACTTCTTAGGCCTTAAAATTATTTTATTAAGAAATAATATTAAATTAAGGATAGGTATATTACGCCCTTAGTTGATGACACGCCGTGTCATGCTTAAGGCCTCTAACGCTCCTTGTTGTCATTGTATCCATACTCGTGCTTGATCATGGCATCAATAATCTCGTTTCCCTCCGCGATGCTAGTTGGGTCCACTACCGGGCATCTGTCAGCGATGCTTGAAGGGGAACTTGTTCTCTAAACTCACTTCCAAGGCTGTAGCTGTACTGAAAGGCGGGGCGATCTCCCCCCCAGCCATCCTTGATGACTCTGTACCGGGAGGGGGGTTTGCTACCAGAGCTGGCGGCGCCTGAGCTCGTGGTGGCGGAGGTGGCGGAGGTGGCGGTGCTTTGACTATTCGTCGATTGGTTGGTTTGTTGAGGAGGCATAATGGCGAAGGCAGCAGGTTGACAGAAGAAGACAATTAAGGACTCGAATGTCACGACACAGATGTTGAAGGGACAGCTTTATCAATCAACCAGGAGAATTGAGGGGACGGGAGCAGCGGGTAATGCTATCTGTGCACGTGCCTCCTCATCTCAACATGGCTCGGAACAGCATTTTGCCGATCTCGGTGATTGGCTTTCGCCGTTCAACACCACAGATGGGGTCGGCTTGAGCCTAAAGTGGAATGGTGATAGTTGCATGTCTACAACACCCCCAGATTGACAAATCTTGAATACTTTACCGTAGTGAAGGATAGAGGGAGTTGGACGGGTGGGTAGAATAATGAAATAAGACTTTTATAAGATTTAGCGCTGCTTCTGAGTTATAAAGTTATAGGAATTTCGAGAATAATAGGTTTATTAGTAGATTACCCTATAACTGGGAGTGCAATTTCTGCCGTCAGCTATTTAACCAAGGGCATCAACTTCATCAAGGTAATTATAGTAAAGAGGGTAAGAAAACCTCGAGCCAGTATGGTGTCTCTAGGCTAAATGAGGCCCGATCATACACTGAGAGCTGGCTGACAGGACACGACAGAAAAGATCACTCATCGATCAAGTGCTTTCTATTTAGCGCGATATCACCTAGATACGAGCGTACGTGGTTTATTTTCCGCTCAACCTATTCTCTCGGTGTTTCCCAGCTGTACCCATTCTGCTGCCCATACTGATTTGTACGAATCTGCTATCCCACCCGTCCGAGTAATGCCGTTATCCCATCATTTAACGGTGTGCCTGTCATGGAGTGCAGACCATCAGCCTACCAAACACTCATGGGCCCATCAGTACTGTTTGCGGTGCCCCCTTGGGGCGGACGGCGAAGCATGATGCTGCTGCTCTTGATCGTAGCTCTGCTCGTCAACTCGAGAATATTGGGGCGTGAAACCACCGTCCACATACTGCTCATAGTCCTGTGTTGCGTATGCAAGCACTGGCTGAGGGCGAAAACCACTAAATACCGGGAGGGGAGGGGAGTAATACCTGGACGTCTGTACGATCGAGTATCCGGTCGCAACGACGGGGGTAAAAGGAGGGGGATAGGATGGATAGGGCATGCTGTATGACACATACTATGAGCCACAGTGGCCCTCCAATTGGAGCTCCAACTCCCTCAGCCTGAAAGCCTTTCTTCGTTGCCGTTCATGGATGCGCCTCCGCGTTCCTGCTGAACCAAAGGGCGATGTCGTCAACAAAGAGGTGGTATGCCGGTTTATAATTAGGACATGAGTAATTTGAAAAGCTAACTCGCATCATCAGATAGTCATCGAAGACAGTGAAGATGAAGATGACAGCGAGAGCGGTGATACTTTCGAGAGCGGCGACGACCAAGTTCAGAAAGCCGACGATGAACCCGAGTCGTTCATCGAGAACGACGTCGACAAGCCGAAGGAAGAGTCTGGCGATGAACAAGACGCTGCTGAAACGCTAATGGTCTTTTGCGACCGTGGAAACAATGACAGTCCCGTCGAAGAGATCCTGCGAGATCGTCCTATCCCTCAACCTGATCTCCATTTCACCTATCGTGCGACTCGTTCAACCTACTTCACAACTCAGCAGTCTACCTCCGCGTTTACTCAACCCCGTCCCACCTTTGTCGTTCCAAGCTCGGGAGAAAGACTCAGAGCAAAGTCTTTCTCAAGATTGGCAGCGCGAAGGAGATCTTTCTTGGTGATCAGGTCGGCGAAGGGCTGCGGTGGCCTCGCGCGGGCGTACCGCTGGACTTGCCGAGCGCGACAGCGGAGAAAGTCGGAAGGCATTCTGGCTGCAGTAGTGTAGGGAAGTTGTGGATGTTTTGGTAGATCAGAGGGTAGGTTGAGTCTAAAGGATAAACTATTGATTGATGGTGAGAGAGTTACAAGGTGGGAGCAAGATTGCCGGATTCACGAGGCTCTTATATAATTCAGTCATCATCTATAATGTCAACCGCTTCCACGAACTTTGAAGCATAATAGTCTATTGGAAGCGAAACACACAGAAAGGCACACGTATATTCGCCCATCTGTCTTTACCCAGCAGTCTCCCCATCCTGTCGGGTCTCTGCAACGGAAAGCGACATGATAGACTACGGGAGGGTGAATGAGACGCGAAGTGGCGGTCACGCTTGAGTAGGCTTTGACTACTCCACCAAATCCAGTCATATCAATGTTGTAGAAGAGCATAGTAATGCCAATTGGTTAGAGCGACGCTATTTTAATTGACCGCCGCATGGTTGAATGATACGCCCTTTCCCGGCAAGGCATTGGTGTGATGCCATGGCCCGCAGACGGGAAGATTTAGGACTTTTGAAACATGATAGAGTTCCTAGTCAGTAAAGTAATCGCTCCTCTATTTACCTCTAACTCGAATTGGCAATTCTTACCGAATGAATGGGAAGGAATGCGTAGTTATCCGCGAGGCTGTGCCCTGTCCTGGTGCCAAGAATCCCGCGGTTACACAGGACCAGGCTGCGCCCTGATGACGTGTCGCTTTGACCATTTACTCTTAGCAAAATCGGCGGGGGGAAGGGCGGATGAGAGAACCCAAGGAGAAATTATATTGAGAGGTCGAAATAGTCGCGGTAGAGGTTGGCGATGCAATGTCCAAGCAATCGAGCTTGGGTTGGGTTGGCAACGAGTGGTGACTAGGCGCAGGGCCCTATGACTTAGGCATAGCGTTTAGATAAATTAGCGAGTGAGCCCCTGTAAATCAGTGCCTGACTGCCCAACCATCACGCCAACGGGGGCTGCCAGCTGACGGGACCCAACCTCTGCTTTCAACAGCCATATCAACGCTACCCGTGAGTTGGAATAGCTTAAGCTGCCGGGAAAGGCGCTATATGGTCTGGTTAATGATGCTGTGTGTGTCCAACCCTCCAGTGACCCCCTTGGTCCTTGGCGACGGACGTGCAAGATATACGTTTATCCCACAATAATTGCTATGCCTGTTTCTTAACCTGTCACCGTGGTGGTGCTCTGACATGGCCATCATATCGTGGGGGTAAAAACCGGAGATTCAGCGGGAAGCCGATGGCAATAAGGACGTAACTGATTCGCCCTGTCACGTTTGGTGGCACCTGGCAAATGCTGGCTTTGGTGCAATACCTTGTTGGCTGTTAGACACTGAACGCCACACAAAAGCAGGTGGTCAGCAACGGGCGAAGACGTAACGTAAGCCGCAGGTGAATGAGCATCAGGCGAAAATGAGCAACGAGCGAGTGAGCAGTAGGCGAATACAGCCCTCAATGCTAAGTACGCATCTATTCAACGATCTGACGCCGCTGGCCACTCAACTTCAGGGTCTTGATTGCTGCTTTTGACAGACCGAATAACTGTCCGCACTTCGAGACCCCGTTTTCAGCCCTGGGTTCGATAATTTGCTCAACCAGTTCCGCTGTGGGCTATTTCAACACTTGCTGCAGCCGCTACTGGTTGCATTTTGAGGCAACCAAGTACTGCCCCTGCTCGCGGCGTTTGGCGAGGGCGGAATATGCAGCCACTTCACAGCTGCTTTGCGCAATCACAACGCGATGAGCGAGAGCCTGATGGGACAATGGGCCAATGACATTAGAGACCAATGGATTCAATAACACGTAATTATGCAGTTATCTCGGCTTGTCTTTTCAAAAGCAGGCTGCGAGAAAATAATCCAATTTCGACCTTTTCCCCTCTTTTTATCACCATTGTAAGCAATTCGCGTGATGTTTAGCGCAAACATCCACTTCCCACCGGTGGTGCTGCTCCTCTTCATACGGGGAGTGGCAGCTGCCGAAGACTCAACCGAGTTTACGTTGAATGTCTTCACTGATATTGCGCCGTGAGTTATCAGTCACTTCCGTTAGAAACCTCCTGATCTCTTGCTGTAGTATCCTTGCCTTGTTTGGGGAACAGTTCGCCCAGCAGTATCTGAGCCAGAGCTTCACTTGGCTCGATCACTTGATCTTTGCCTGTGTTCCGCTTGGTATCATTACAGCTCTTTCGGGCGCCATTCGTACCCGTGGTCCCAGACTCGCCCGGTCGTTCATTGGCCGTGCCCGGGAGAACCTAGCTACCGTCGAGCTTGGCCTCATGTCATCGGTATCCCATGAAGTATGCGAGATGTTCAACGGGAGTGGCATCATTCGAACAATGGGACGATCTACACTCGCGCAGATCATGATATTTCCTGATGAGTATGATGCTGCCCAGAGTGGCGCTTCCGATGATTCGTCGTGCGGCATTCATACGCTCCAGACAGCACTCCAGTCCAAGACAAAGGGAGGACCCCTCATGGTTTGCTCTGGTAAGTCTGTGCCTGTACACTTTAGATGCGCTACTGGTGAGCTGACAAGCGCCTTCTCAGAGTATCAAGGGAAAACCTATCAACGACTTCGGAGAGTGCTGAACCCGAGGAATCTCGCACTCAAGTACCCGTACCATCAAAAGCAAGAGCAGTTCGACTTCAAATGCCCACCGAATCTTCAACTGAACCTATCTACCGGTCACTCTTCCCGCTCAAGGAAAACTGCTGAGTTATCTTCTGCTTCCATCACGGCTGTAGTTCTTCAGCTTTCGTTGCTTGCCATCGCCGCGGTTGTGGCTTACCATGGTCGTACCAGCAGGGCCGTTGGGTTTGGGAACAACCCGTATGCGTTTCCTTGCTACGCTATTGGCTCCGCCCTTCTGTGTGCTGGAATGGCGAT
Source organism: Fusarium euwallaceae (assembly GCA_002168265.2). Classification (NCBI taxonomy): domain Eukaryota; kingdom Fungi; phylum Ascomycota; class Sordariomycetes; order Hypocreales; family Nectriaceae; genus Fusarium; species Fusarium euwallaceae. The sequence goes on from NHTE02000178.1 coordinate 5,465, forward strand.
CTGCTCTGCTGCGATTGAGAGCAGCACCGATGAGCTTGTATGGACACCCTGGAGAAAGAAATACCGGTCCAAAATTGAAGAAAAGTCGCAGACGAATCGCAACCCATACATCATGTGGATTCAGCAACCTCAAAGTGTTGGTGATCAGACTTTCGATGCTTACGCTATTCTTGGAGGCTCAAAACCTTACGTCTTGACATCGTCTCGCAGCAAGGACCTCTGGACTGCGGAGACTTCTCAAAAGGAGTCTGGCAATGCGAAAGAAAGTAGAAGGGGGTGGTGGGAGGCTCTTACAATGATAGGGGTTCTCCTTGGTTCTCTGGGATTTATCATTCAGTTCATTGGCCTACGAGGGCTTCCATGGCCCGTGGCCGTATCCCAACTTATGGCTATTCTCATCATGGCTCTTATTAGAGCTTTGATTCGGCGTGGAGTTGGGGTAATCCCTTTGGCCTGTGTAGCGCTACCAGGTCACGAACTTGACTTTCTTGCGACTAGGATCGTCTTCTACCCCGACTTTCGAGAGTTCAAAGATGGGAATCCACTCAATGGGGGCTTGAGAGACGACACCTTAAAGGAGGTATGTCATTGGGAGGTCATGACACCAAACAAGGACCGCAGATTGACACCATGGACGGAAAACCAAGGAAGAGAGACCGGAACAGGCCAAGATTCGCGAAAAGAAGATCCTCAGACCGGTTCCAGCCAACAACTCGTCAAGGTTCGCGAGCGACTAGGAGACTTGTGCAAGTGGAGAACAAGTATGTCCGAGACGGCAGTGGCGTTAGCGCAGTTGATCGAACACTTCATGAACGTATTCTTTGACAAAAAGGAGGAAACGGACGACGTTGTGGAGGAAGAGGGAAACAAGATCCTGTGGGCCACCAAGACTAGCGCTTACTGTGATGATGGAAACGACAAGATTGAGGAGACAACAATTGCCATTGAAAGGAAGAATGGCAAATGGGTCGCCGAGTTGGGAAAGATCGAGGCGATTCTGTCACTTTGGATGGCAAGCATGAAGGCGCGACAGCTTGACATGGAGGAAAACCGTGATGCAACTGACAACCGATTGGATGCGAGAATTGGGGACTGGAGACGATCTAGCAGCGTCAAGGTAAAGTTTGACAGAATTGTCGGCATTAACCAGCTCGATAGTGTTCATGATTCACTTCTGCGTGACATCTCCTGGTGGGTTGAGGATGGTGTTGTCTCGACATATGAAAAAGACCCCAATCACTTAGTGAGAAAGGAGCCGTCAGATATCACCATAGGGTTCGATACACCGACAAGCGGTTAGTTAAATGCTGGAGCCATAAGCTAACTCACGGATCCCATAGTCGCTAATAGGTTTCAGGACACCAACCCCCCCCTCATGTGTATACTGAGAGACTGAGCCAGTCGTCAACCGCAACTCTACCATCAATCATAGCACAACATCTCTTCACAGGTTTCATCTGGATCATCTCAGGACACTTGCCGAGGAATTGCCTCCATCAGGGAGAGAGTAATGCCCGTGATTTCGTCCAAGTCGACTCGGCCACCAACTTCAATCCGGACAACTTACGCTTCGACTGGTACAAACCTAACCTCAGTCATTCTCTACTTATGAGCGTCGGGAAAGAAGGAGAATCATTAGGGCTTGGAACAGCAACCGATATTCTCTTATGCGTGATCCCGGCGCTGAGATTCAGGGATTTGCTCCCAAATGAGGCAATCCTTGGACTGATGCCATCAGTTCCAAAAGGAATTAAACAATATGGGTGGGAAACAATGACCAACCTATACGGCCAGTTGTTAGGCTTATGCAGAAACCACGATGGCGAGCATTTTGCGACAGCAACATTAGTGGAAGTCATTGAGTTCATACTCCTTGCCTCACCGAGCCACGATTTGATAGACACTTTCACAGTACTTCTACGTCAGATGACTGAAAGTTTCCCAGAAACGCTTAGGCAACTCGCACCGGGATATCATTTCCAAAATCGAGGCCACAAGCTCTGCGAGATCTTCAGGCGTTGCGGGTTTCGCGACACTCTTCTGAAGACCATGTTACTGGATCAGGACGCTGTTGGAGAGCAGGAACTTGCTACTTTTCGAAAAGTCTCTGGGTGGAGCAAGAAGCACGACATGATTATCAGAAGAAGTGTTGAAAGTCAGAAATGGTCACTTGGTAGGATCTACCCACCTAGACATGCTCTCAGAATAGGAACACGCTCTAAGACTGACTGCCTTAGATGACGACGACCTGGTCCAGCCCGATGTTCTCGGATGGACACCATTGCATTATGTTGCGACCATAACCGCTCAAGAACACTCTGAGCTAATGGGATATTTTCTCCAAGCTATCGTGGAAGGAAAGGCATTTTCATGTCTGGACAAATCTCAGCGGAGCCCCTTTCACATTGCAGCGTTCTCTGGTCATAGACGGTTTCTTGAAGAATGTATTAACCGTGCCGATGCGAACACCCTTGGAGCTACCCTGCTGAAAGGTGGGCTTGATGGCAAGACACCATTGCACCTAGCCGTGGAGGGGCAACACCTGGACTGTGTTGAGCTGCTACTCGAGCACTCGGCGTCCAGTCAAGGCGATATCTGGGGACGAACCCCAATGCATCTCGCAGCTCTTGGGCGGAACTATGTGATTGGAAAGAAGCTGTTGGCTCACTTTCCTGAGCCTTTGCAAGTCGATGAACTCGGAAGTACGCCATTGACTTACCTTCTAAGGAATGAGAAGGATATGACAGTGGACCAGGGTCGTACCGATTTTGCCAAGGAGCTCATGGCAACATGGGCCATGGCTACGGCCGATGATGGCAGCGGCAACTCGCTCCTTCACTATGCGGCTGCATTCTTGGATGAGGATGAATTTCAGAATCTCGTAAAAGAGTTAGGAGACGTCAATATCTCAAACGGACAAGGCCAGACGCCACTGCATCTGGCCACTCTCGAAGGGAGGATAGCAGCTACACGGAAGCTAATGAGCCTGGGAGCCCAGGTCGAGAGCGTTGATGACAAAGGCTGGAGTGCCTTGCATTACGCAGCGAACTGCAGAGATGTCGAACTTGGTCTCGTATCATTGATTCTGAAGACCAAAAAGGATGCAATCAACATGGCAGAGAAATCCGAAAAGACCCCCTTACATATGGCGGCTACGGCGGGCAATACCTCAGCTGCGATGCTGCTAGTCTCCGAAGGCGCTGAGCTTAGTGCTCGTGAGAAGGGCAAAAACACGCCACTGTGGTTAGCGTTGAGGAACAATCAGAAAGAGACAATTGACGGGCTGCTTTCTTGTGACGGCGCAGTCGACACCTCCAACCAGGCTGGCCGAGATGGTTTCGAGCACATTGATCTGGCCATCAGTCGTTGCAACACGGAATGTCTTGGAACTGTGCTTCTACATGCAGCCACCACCCTACCGATGCGAATCTATGGCCTGAAGGCCATGATCATAAACGGCCGCACCTGGACACCTGGCGATGCGGATTTGTTTGATCTTGTCTTCAAGAGCATCCCGGAGCGGCACCTATCGATTCTAGACCTCGATGAGCTTATCCATATGCCACCTAAGATGAGAAACATCGGACTTATTCATCAAGCATGGGATTCCAGGCGCCACAATCTGAAAGCTCTAAGAGAGGACCCATGGGCCCTCCACTTTCTTGCCCAGCATGGCGATACATCCACTCTCGCGCAACTGCTCAAAGCTGGGGCAGATGCTTCACGCCTGGACCAGGATAACTGGATGCCATCAGATATCGCTGACAGATACAGACATACCGCTGCGGGGGACCTTTTGAGGGCACATCTGGCCAAAGGCGGAGGTGAACATGTCAACAAACCCTCGTATCGCGTCCCAGCGATCCTTCGGGATGTCTACCATGAGTTTGACCTCAAACCCTCTAGTAATTGCAACACATTAAGGCGAAATAGGAGTGAGAGGTCCCAAGTGATTGTACTGTGCTGGACTAAACTCAAATAGTTAGGTTTTCGGGTACGTTTCTGGACACGGGACTTACCTGCGCCGTCTTCCGTACCCAAGAGTGTATTCCACCGAGCGTTAGCGAGTATTCCTTCATGGCCCGTCCCACGGAGAGCTCTAGTACATGGTTCGTATATCCCTAGGAGCCCTCCTACAGTTTCGATACCCTCTTGGGGGTCCTGCTCAACATAGTAACCAAATATCACATAGTACATTATCTATCGGATTCTGCAACGCTGGCCTACCTTATGACAAACTACCTGGGGGCCACCCTGGCTCTTGGGCATATGAGCACAGGCTATACGAAGGGACATTCACGGCTTGGGTACTGGGGGAGAAGGAGGCCCAAAGTCACACCATCTCCGTTGACGAAGACTTGGAGAATCTGGGGTGTGGACTGGATATGTCGACAGGGGAAGGCTACGTAACAGTGGATGGAGAGCGATTGGACTCAGGCAAGCACCTTGTTTAACATCCAATTAGTCTCCGGACCTAACTTGACCTTAGGCGCTGTCTTTGACAAGCACAAGTTCCTTCACGGCAAGATTTACCCTTGTGTGGCCTTCTCCCCACGCCCTTATGGAAACGAGCTGACGGCCAAGGTCACTCTACCTGCTCTTAAGGAAGGCCGTTTAGTTATTAAGCAACGTGTTCATAGACGTTACGGATTTAATTTAGGGTGACTATTTTAATTTGTTGGGCTCGGTGTTTCTTTTTACCTACATATGGGGGCTACATCTCGTTAATACATTTTAATACTTCTTCCTTATCTATGCCATCTTTTGAATTGCAATTCAAACGATCCTATAACATAGGTATCCCCTAAAGGGCCGGGCTTTAATAATAATAAAGAATATATATATATAATATTTATTTTAAACTTTATTTTACTTAT
>NHTE02000180.1:0-19411 GCA_002168265.2 Fusarium euwallaceae
ATTAATTTTTTAATTAATTTAATATTTAAAGCTATTTTTATTAAGAAATTAATAAGTATTACTAATTAATAATTCTTATAGCGATATAAAAAAGGTAGGCGGAGTTAGGGGGTGGGCGGAGTTATAGTGGATTATGTTAATATATCGCCCGCTGTCTTTTTTACTCGAACCCAAGCTAAGAAATGCCTCTTTATAGGCTGCGATGATGTCAAAAGGCATCAGCCACAACAATAAAAAAACACAGCTATCAATACATAACAGTATTAAAACCCAAGGCTATAAAATATCTTAATAAGAAGTGCCTTCCAGCCGTTACTTTACTGCCCTACAAGATGAGATAGGCCTTAGGACAGTAGCACTCATATCCTGCTTCTCCTTTAACACGATAACGTTAAGGTTACACTTTAATATCACGGTAGGGAAGCTAGTCGCCGTCAGGATTACAAAGGATGTTAATCCCGCCTCGCAAAGTAATCAATGCGATCTTGCGATAAGGGCGTTTCGATACCGCAATAAAGAGGCAAGAGTGTATCTCGCGTATAGAAGACACTCGCCCCCCTCGCAACATAAAGCATAGAGTCTTCCGGGTAGGTCCTCTCTAATATCGCGATAGCAAAGCACCTCGCGACACGACAGTGCACGGTTCTCGAAAGGACTCAGGCTGCCAGATAAGCCAAGATTATGCCGAGGCTTGCATCTCTCCCAGTCTAAACCTCTGATCTACCACTACAACTCGATTCCCTCACAACCTTACAACGCCACCAACTCACTTGGTATAATTAACTCCCGCGTTCTCCTAACCCGAGCCCCATCCTCCTTGCTCTTGAAGTACCGGCCCGTCTCGTAGCTCCAGAGCAGGCTGCCGAGGGCATGGTTCCTCTCAACGTCGAGAAAGCCGAGAAGCGCGCGGTCCGCCTCCTCGCCGAAGCAGGGAAGCTCCGATAGCGCTCTGTAATATCGCCTATAGCAGTTGTTGATTATTACTCCGACCTCGTTTATGGCCTGCTGGGTCGAAAGCCCCTTGGCCTTGAGCAGGCGGACCATATTGTGGTCCACCCCGAGGCGAAGGTCTTTCTCATAGGAAAGGATGTCGTTGACCAACAGGATCTGATCGCTGATGATGACCATTATCTCAAATACAGACGGATGATCCGCTACCTCGGTCGGCAGGTCAATCCCGCCGCACCACTCGTTAAGGACAAGCGCAGGATATGCGCCGAGAGAGCCCCGGCGCATCGCCAGGTACTCGTCAGGGCCGCGCGTGTAGGACCGCCCCTCAACATTGGTCCGAACCTGCGCGATCAGCCCCTCCCAGTATAGCTCGTGCGCCCACTTCCAGCGCTTCTGGAAGCGCTCTGACGATTGCTTTCCTACGAAGAAACCCTCGGGGCTTTGCTTGATGCGATCACACAACGTCTGGAACACATAGCGAATAGGGTGTTCCGAGTCGGCGCTGTACCGCGGCGCGGTACCCTCCACGATTTCACGTGTCCTAGCAATCTCGGCCACAGCCGCATCCAAGTCATTCGATAAGTGGCCCTCGTCGAACTGGTCGTCAAACAGGAAGGCCCACGAGTTCCAGTCGCTCGACGTTCGCAGGGCGAAGGCGCTGCAGTCGGGCGCCCAGATGCTCGCAAGAAAGGTGAAGTCGACCCGTTTGTTCCTGCTGGCCCACTTGGCATCGGCTTTGATCACTCTGGATATAACCGTTGTCAGTCGTCGTTGACTCTTTGGCATCTTAAGGTGCCCGGGGCTACTTACGAGGCAATCCACTCATCAGCGTCCGCTTTGACGCTGGCATAGTTGGGGTTTTGGCGGGCCGGAACCGACATGAGTGAGCAGAAGAGGTCGGGAAGGGTGAGAACCTCGACCTTCGCATCATCTTCAAATTTCTCATGTTTGGCGTTGTTATGGACCCCGTTCCCGTTCATCATCTCGGACTTGAAACCACCGTCGAGTTGGACCATGGTGCTTCTCCTTGTCAGGTTTGATTGTTATATATTGAATAAGTAATCAGGTTCATGAATGCCTCTTAAACTTGTCAATGTCTGGTAACATAGTAGGAAGCAGGCCATTGTTACATTTATAGCGTTGCATGTGCCAAAAGATCTCCAGGCTCTAGCTATAGAGCCTGGATAGGGAAGGACGCCGTCCACGGGAAGGAATCCGTGACGTTCTGAAAACATTCAAGACGAGCCGCCGACGCGCCCTGGCCTTGCCTTTCCCATTTGAGCCTGAATCCGGTCCCTATCGGTCCCGGACAAAACACTGCCACGGTAAGGAAGCACAGGGGGATGGCTGACGTGAGCCTCGATCCCGTCCGTATGGATCCCAGACAAAAGACTACCGCAGTATGAAGTACAGGGATGCTATTCCAGATGGCTGACGGATCGGTGCCCCGCTATCAGCACTGGTTTGTTTGCAAGTCGGTGTAGACTTGTAATGGTAAGTCAAATATACACATATAGGAGCCTGGAGCCAAGGAGCCAACCTGAAACCAGGCTTTCAACGAAGCGAACTTAGTGCTGACTAAAGAGGACTTGTTGCCATATATTTCAGCTTGGCGACCTATACTCGGACTTCTATCAACTCTCAGAATTTTTAACCCAGCAGGTGGGTCAGAAAAAACACCGCCAGTATCAGCACCGAAGTTGTATGGGGAGAGCAGCAGTGATTTTTTCGACCCACCTGCCCAGTAATCTACTGTGTTACTGTAAGCTAGGTAAAGACCAGGGGAGGCCCCAGGGGGTCGTAGCATAGGAGAAACAGCTGGGGGGTGGACATAAAGTTCGTCACTATCCTCAGGTATAGATTCATGGACCTGTCCTAATTGCCTCTAACTGCCTCTAACCTGAATTACCTTGCCCAGCATACACGCCTGAACCTGTTTGTTCGCGAGGCACTAGCCCTAAGAAATCTAGAAATCATGTTTAGTACTCTACGGCAAACGTTTGGTAATGGAGACCGACTCCTCAGCGTGGAGATTGTCCCGCCCTTTGACAAGGAGAGGACATCAATGCGGACGGCTTGTGAGAGATGCCGCATACAGAAGGTAGGTGGAGCACGGTCATTCATCTTTTTCTAGTCGGAGTCTTTCTAGATATACCGTAGAGACCTTTTCATTTGACAGCCATGAAACTAATTGACGTTACGTTGCCTTTAGTCCAAGTGTGTGAGCGGCGAGAACGGCTGTATGCTTTGCGTTGCCAAGAACCGAAAATGCGAGTACTCGGTCGTCTCGAGGCCTCGACGGCGCGCGTCCAGCGCCGCTGGTGTTGGTTCAAAGTCCCGGAACGACGACAACAACATAGTCGTCAACCAGCACAAGCAGTCGGGCCAGGCGGGGATACTCAAACGCCGGTCTCGAGTGCAGACGGCGAGACAATCATCGCCATTATCGACGTCGTCATCATCCCCCGAAGACCAAGTGAGGGTTGCACCAGTCTCGCAGCCCTCGCTTCTGGACAATAACATCGCAACACTCGGGCTAGACACGGGCGTAGAAGATGCACAGCAACTGGTCTTCAGCGGCACACTCTTCCCGGACTCCCTTGGGCAGGTCCCGGCCGTCGTTCCGCAGCTCGACCCCGCCGTCGGGGACTTCTTTGGGGGTGTGGCCAGCTCCACGCCTATGGCTGCCGCGAAACTCGGGCCAGGTCTCGGTGGTGGTGTTAGAGCCGAAACATCAACCGCTCGAGGAGACAGAGGCAAGCACGATGATAACAAATCCGTCCACACCTCGCCGTTGGCAAACACCCTGTTCGAATTCGGTGTTGACCAGATGGACTTCCTGATGGTTGACTCGCGCGTCCCTACTACTACAATAGCTCCCAGTGCCCACAACAACAAAGTCACAACCGAGGCCCATCCCTCGACTCATTTCTCAACACCGCCAGACTTGGATGCCACCTCCGCCTCTACATCTTCATCTTGTTGCTGCATGATGACAGCCGTGAGCATCTACGAGGCTTTGCAGGTTCAGCTCGTCTGGGGCGATCCCGTCGTCGGCCCGTCGCCAGCACCAAGTCCTAAGTCTGGGTCGGCGGACTTTTCATACTCGTCAGAGTCAGATACAACGCCTCTTATGACCCAGCAAACGATCCTACAGCGCCAGAAGACGATACTCGTCCACTTCGAGTCCCTCCTCGGGTGCGGCACCTGCTGGTCTCGACCGGACTTTGTCATGCTGATGATCACCATGTGCGATCGCATGCTGACTAGTCTGGAGGCGGTCGAGCGTTTCGTCTGCAGCAGAACCGATAACACAAATAGGGTCAGTTCCAACAGCACCGCTACCGCTGACATCAACTCCCTGGCAACATCACGCGCAGAGCTAGATTTGCCACCCCTGTCCCGCTCGCCTCAGGTCCTGCAGCCTCGGGTAGGTGCTTGGCAGATCGACGACGACGACGAACTGGAATTGGTTCTGAGCCTGATCAAGTCCCGCGTAACAAGGCTCGGCACTCTGATCGCCATGGCCGAGGGCATGGTGAGGGCAAACGCGTGGCTTTTGCACGAGAGACTGGCTCAGGCGCTGCGGAGGAGGTCTAGCAAACTTCTTATTTCCTTGTCGTTTCGCGGCTGTCCTTGAGACCTAGTTTCACCATATTAGTGGTGCGAAATTTATTTGGACTGGCTTGAATGACCACTCCAGGATTAGGCAAGGGACAAGTGCCTTCTTTGAGTAATTCAGATAAGTGGAATGTAGACAACTCTGTTCAAAGGGGGGGGGGGGAACATAGGTAGCCACACCACGAGTAATAACATCAAGGCCTCATAACGTTTTATATAGCTACGAGATAAATCATAGTTATATCCTCCAAGTCCGGTCTCTGTCATAGTTGGACTTGTTGCCCGTGCTGCATGACTTGTAATGTCTGTCGTGAGTTAAATGATGCGACGTCATGATTCCCGGGATTTAGACGCGCATCTAGTGTTGTCCCGTAGTTCGTTTAGACTCGTAGCTGCGGTGGAACCTTGCCGCTTTGGGCATACTTCCGTCTCATCGCCCCGGCCCCACCTCCGCCTTGCCGCTCCGGGCACACCTCCGGCCTGCCCAGTGACGAGACGGCAGACGGCCACGGAGCAGCATAAGCATAATCCGGCCCGATCAGATTGGGCATGACACCACCGTCAAATTGATCCGTCTAGTTCAAGTCGTACCCCGACACAAGGTCCTCCGATTCAAACCGGATGATCCCGGTTCCCATATCTCCTCTCCAATAATAATAGGAGTCAATCGCACTTCAAAGTTGAAAATAGCAGTCCTAGACATTGTTGTCGGGCCAAGGCCAAGGCTCCTTTGCAAAGACAAAGGGATCAATTCTGGTCGATTACTGCCCACAATTCACCTTCACCGTCACTGATACAACCCTCAATCTTCACCATGGCCTCCCCTCTCCTGCTCATCGGCGTCATCGGCCTTGCCCTCGCCATCCTGCTCCGCTGGTTCGTGTCATACGCGCGCACCGTCATCAAGGTCCGCCGCAGCGGTGTTCCCGCGATCCACAGCGGCATTATGATATTCGAGTCTGTCGTGCGGTCATGGTATCCTCGCGTCCCCGTCCTGATACCCATGGAAAAGTTCACCCTGAAGAAGCCCTTCGAAAAGTTTGCCGATGCGCGGTCCGACATGATCGTCTTGACTGAGGCCGTGAGTGACGTTTTCGGCCCACACCGAACCCCTTTTCTAGAAAGAATAGGCACTAACGTGGGTGGAATCCCATTGCTAGTCGTCACCGAATCGCATCGCCTACCTCTTCGGATCGCCCAAAGTTTTTCGCGAAATCGGCCGCAACGGCGACATCTTCCTCAAGCCGCTCGAGAAGATCCGCTATCGCATGCTCAATACGTTCGGACTTCAGCTCGCCTCGACCCAGAACGGCGCCGAGCATGAAAGACACAAGCGCGTCGTCAAGGCAGTGTTTAACAACGAACTCATGGAGAACGGGTGGCAGAACATGCGCAATATGTGGCGGATCATGCTCCGCAAAGAGGGCGTCTATCCGGCTGTCGCGAACTCCCACACGGCTCCAATTGTACGAGACATGAAATCGACCATGCTAAAAGTGACGCTTGGTGCTATCGGCGCCTCGTGGTTCGACATCGACATACCCTGGGATCCGACCAACTCCAAATCGTCGCAACGCCACAACAAGAACGAGCTGATGCCATTTGTCGAGACGCTGCAAGTCGTGTGGGATTCACCATTTGTGCAGACCGTGCTACCGCTGTGGTTCATGGAGTGGAGCCCCTCGTCGTATTTGCGTCGCGCTGGCTGGGCGCAGCGATCCCTCGTTGCCCACATAAAGGCCGCGCAGGCTGAGACCAGGCGTAGAAATCACGACTTGGAGAAGGAGACGGAGGGTCAAGGCCGGGTGAGAAAGCACAGGAATCTCATCGATGCGCTTGTCAATGCCCAGAATGACGTCGAGAAGGCCGAGAAGGCCGAGAAGGGATACGTGGCGCCCGATGTCGGGCTATCGGACAAGGAAGTCCAGGGCAACATTTTCTCTTTCATGATGTAGGAACCCGACCCATTCGACGCTTCATGGTTGCATTATGCTAACACATGGGTAACGTAGAACTGGTCACGAAACAGCCTCGCACACCATGACTTTCGTCATGTCTCTCCTCGCCAGGAACCCCGAGTGGCAAGAAAAGCTGCATGCTGAGGTCAGCGAGGCGAATATCCTTCCCTTGGACGAGGCCGAAAGCGTCGACGACCCGAAGCCGCTGAGGTTTCTCGCCTACGAGGACATGTCGAACCTCCCTCTCGTGCTTGCGGCTACCGTCGAAACACTCCGTATGCGCGACCTGGCCATGCAGATGACGCGCGTAGCCTCCCGTGACACCACGCTCAACTACACAACATGGGAGGGTGACGCCGCCAACCCGGCCGAGGCCAAGGTTCACCAACACACCGTTGCCATTCCCGCGGGCACGCGAGTGCACCTCGACACGGCGGCGTTCGGGGTCAATCCGTTCAAGTGGGAGGACCCGGAAATATATAACCCGGCGCGCCATCTTCGCGAGACTGAAGACGTGAATGGTAAGAAGGTGACGGTACGTTTTCTCCCCCTCTGTTCAGACGAAATCCTGAAGCAGGCACTAACCTCCGACGCAGCTCACGGTCCAGGATTTTATCGGCTACTCGGCCGGCTCGCGTCAGTGCATTGGCAAGCGCTTTGCCGAAGTGACTATGGTGTGCTTCCTGGCCCACATGGTTCTCAACTTTCGCTGGGAGGTCGTGCCCAATCCGGGCGAGACCCAGGAGCAGGCCAACGTGAGGGCGTCAACGGGCTCGGAACAGTTCATGTTGACACCGCCGAAGTACGATCTGCGCTTTATCAGACGCTAAGGGGCGAGGAGACGAGGTACAGGGAAGCTTGAATTACTGTATAGCGTCAGGGTCGAACCGCACCTTATTTGACCATCCTCACAACTTGACACCACCAAAGTCGCCCTTGTCTCTCGTGAAAGAGAGAAAAGTGGTCAGTGGTTCTGGGTGTTCATGTAAGGAGTATTTAGTGGAGAGGCTAAGGCCCGAGTATGGAATCTATCCAAAAGAATAACATATAGTTTATCCAGCCCCCAAATTAGACAAAGATGATCCCTTAGGGGACTACTTACTCGGAGCGGAAGCGTGAGGTGGAAATAAGGTTTCTAACGGTCCGGTTGACCGTTATTACTAAGGATCCTTATTCAGGTGGGCAAGTCATACGTGCACCGCCGGCGGTGCACGTATTGGCTGCTCTTGTCAGGTATATTCATGATTAAGGTTCTGAACTGACTAACTGGCCACGGGGTCGTAAAAAAACTTAAGACACCAAATCAATACTCTCCAGTTATTAGGGCAAAAAGGGACTAAAATTAACTCTAAAAAATATAAGAAAAAGGAAATATATAATTTAATAAGATCAAAAAATAAAGGCATAGTTTATTAGAGGTTTTTTTAGATTAAATACTCTTAACCTAGCTTTAAAGTTGATATATTTTATAAGCTTAGTCGAGGGCGAGTGCTTTAATATCTTAAGTTTTTTTATGGCCCCGTGCGGCTTCAGGGTAAGTTACTTCGTCGGTGCTACCCCAGTATAGCTAATGAGAGACAAAAACTAGAAGGTTGCCCACAAATATTATAAAATTTTTAAAGTACTAAATGTTAATAATGGGAAGATAGAATGGAATAGAAGAAGATAAATGGGCTATAAAAAGAGGAGCACGTTTTGACTCGAAAAGTTGGCGTCGAATGCAACTCTCTGCATGTGAGTCAGACTACCTAACGTAAAGGAAGGTTGCTGTGCTTGTCAGGATATCCCGGTACTTACTGGAACGGTCAGGCATTAAGAGGTCCAACAGGTAGTGGATTTAGCTAGTCACCCTTGTTACATAAGGAGATAATGAATAATCCGTTCTTTCCTGTGTCAAGAACGGCGGCTAGTCCCGCCTTTGGTTAGCCCTCTCTGACGACCTAGATGCTCCATCCCCCTATTAAAATTGTTTGTATTGAATCCTTGTGTGTGTGTAAGAACTAACTAATTCCTGGTAAAGTACCGATTTTAGGCGGTACAACCCCTAGGCCATCGACCCCACCTTGCAAGGAGACATGTAACCTCGCTTACAATGTGAAATCGAATACCCTTCACCTCTGTTTCCGAAGTGCCTGTCCGTGGAGGTGGTGTGGGGATTCTTCCCCCAGTGGGTATCCCACCCAGTCTTACTGTACTGTCAGTTAAAACCGGGGCTGAAAAAGGAAGTCATCCTAGTTTTCCGTGAAATCGGACCCGTCAGCCGGGTCGGCCAGCTTAGGCAATCGTCCTGGTCCGAGAAGTAGGTAATCTTCTCTTTCGGGACTTAGCTTACGCAGGTTATCAGCAGCCCGGGGCCCTGAGACGGACGGCTTTACTAAGAAAGCCTACCTATGGACTTGTGAACTGGGCCGCATCTGCACCATTGCATGGGTGTTGAGTCCCGAAAATATATATATCTATATATTAAAAATATAGGTATATATTACATTGGAGCTCTCTAGCTCTAGTATTGGGCTCTTGTCTACCTTAGACGCTCTTTTGTTTGTTTTTTTGCTTCATCTTGCCATTATTTGCCGCGATTGCTCATCTGAGGTCGAATTCTCCTCATCCGCGTCCTGGTCGTACAAGCAGCCATGGCTGTCGGCATGGCAAAGTCGGCACACTACGGGAACAGGCTGATTCCCCAGATTCTGGACGACCTCGCCTCTACCGAGCCCGGTCGCGTCCTTTACTCAGTGGCCAAGTCCTCGGACCCGTCCCAGGGCTTCCGCAATGTATCTACCCGTGCTTTTACGAAAGCGGTTGACAAGACGGCCTGGCTGCTTCGCCGGGAGCTGGGAGACAATCCGGAGATCCGCGCCGTGGGCTATATCGGGCCTCGTAAGTTCGTTTCTACCAGGGCCAGGGATCATGGCTTCTAGGCCGCTCTGAGCTCTCCAACTCGAGCCATTTGACTGACGATCCCCATCTGCATCTAGATGATCTCCGACAGATCCTGTTGACATACGCCTGTATCAAAGCCAAATGCACTGTTCGTTCTTCCTCATAGTCAAGTGTGTCTCTAATGGCTCTGTTGTCTAACCCATATCCCTATAGGCTTTATTCCTCTCCCCAAAGAACAGCGTCGAGGGCGCTCTGGCCGTTCTCGAGGCGGCAAAATGCAACATCTGGGTCAACCCTGCTGGCGGAAAGCCAGCACAGCTCGTGAATGACTTCCTGCAGCAACGCCCTATGCAAGTTATGGACCTACCCGAGCTGAACGAGCTTCTTCCCGAAGCCGAGAGCGAGACGGAAACAGTGGAGCCTTTCCCCTACACAAAGCGCTGGGAAGATGCGATCAACGACCCGTTCTGCATGCTTCACACCTCGGGTTCAACCGGCCTGCCGAAGCCCATCGCGTGGTCCCACGGGCTGATTGGTACTATGGACGCCGTCCGGCTGCTGCCCCCTCATGAGGGCATGGAGCCCTGGACGAAAGGGTGGGATGAGGGCGATACGATATACTCGTCGTTCCCCATGAGCCATGTAAGTTTTCTTGCCAGTCAATCACGTCTGATAGAATCGGTATGGTGCTGACATGTGTTGAAGGGAGCGGGAATCTTGATGGACGTGGTTATACCGGCGCTGTTCGGGCTACGCTGCGTCATGGGGCCCCGGGACGTGATACCCAATTTGGAGCTCATATCGTCCCTTGCGGAACACGCCAAGATTGACATCTGGAGCATGATTCCTTCTCTGACTGACGAGCTTGGCGAAGCGCCCGACATCTTGCCAAAGTTAAGCCGGTCGAAATTTATCTGTGCATCGGGAGGTAAGGCATTCGTCCCCAAGGTACCTATTTCTTTTGTTAGGCATCTTATGTCTGAGATACGACGACAAAAGGCCTTGGCAATATGTTCTACTTCAGTATGTTAACAGGTGTGACTACCTTCCAGGACCTGTGAGCCAAACTCTGGGCTCCAAAGTGAACGAGTTCGTTCGCGTCTTGAACCTTACCGGCACGTCCGAAGGTTTGTTCATTGGCAATTTGTGGGTGGACAGACAAGATTGGCACTGGTTTGCCTTCCACCCTTGGTCCGGTTTCGAGTTTAAGGAGGTTGAGCCCGGTCTCTGCGAACAGTGGATTCATCGCAACGAGCATGCGGACCTCTTCCAAGGCCTCTTTCAAACCTTTCGAGATGAGCAGAGTTTCAACTTCAAAGATCTGTACGTTCGGCACCCGACTAAGCCGGGGCTCTGGGCCTATCACGGCCGCAGCGATGACATTGTGGTCCTTTCGAATGGATACAAGATCTCGCCCCTGGATACGGAGGCCCTCGTCACAACCCACCCGGCGATTGATGGCTGTCTGATGGTAAGCCCAGTAACCCTTCAGAAGTTGGCAACTTGCAAGCAACTGGCCGACTAATGATGCTGATATGTTATCCCACAGATCGGATCTGGTAAGCCCCAAGCTGGCCTGCTCATCGAGCTGAAAGACCCGGAAATCAAAAGGGACGACAACGACGCGCTCTTTAACAGCATCTGGGCCGTGGTCGAGAGAGCCAACTCCATGTCTCTGCACAAGGACCAGCTACACCGGGACTATATCGCCTTTTCCGAACCGGGGAAGCCATTCATCCGTACCGACAAGCGCACCATTAAGCGGCGAGCCACCATGGCGCTGTACGCCGACTACATCGAGCGCTTCTACCAGTCACGAGCAGAGGATGTGACCAACGCCGAAGTTGCGGCGCTTGGGCTCCTGGCGATCGACACAGCCTCGTTGGACTCGACCACGCGCGCGGTTCGGCACATACTCGCTTCGGTCGTGCCTGCGGTCAAGGAAGCGCCAGTGGACGCTGATCTGTTCACTCTTGGGTTTGACTCGCTGCTCGTGTTCCGCGCCGTCAAGGCAGTTGCAGCGGCGACAGATTTGGCGGGAAGGCTTGTACCGAGAAGCTTCTATGCTGGCCCGACGGTTGAGAGGATCGCCGCAACTGTCATGCGATTAGTTGCCGAGCGCAGAGCGGCGACAACGAATGGCACTCTTGGCTCGTCAACCGAGCAGCACCAACAAGATCCGCAGGCGGTCAAGATCAGTGAACTGATGAACCGACACAAGGCCCGTCTATCCTCCAAGCTGGGCCCGATGGACCTGCTAGGCGGGAATATGTACGACGGGTTTAATTTCTTTTTACCTCTCCGTCCAGGCGTCTCTTTCGAGCAGGCATATAAGGTGCTCCAGCGTGGTCTGGTTCGTGCCATGGAGCTGGTGCCGGCTCTCGGGGGCAAAGTCATAGCCTGTTCGGAACACGAGATAGGATACAAGAAGGGAGACCTTCGCCTCACTCTGCCTCCCCTCCCCTCGACGGCCTCGGGTGCCTCTCTCCCCGAAGCGCCACGACAGCTGCGCTTCCGCGACCTCTCGTCTGTCCTGCCATCCTACGCCGAGCAGCGCGCCTCTGGATTCTTGACCTCGGCGTACCGCGACGAGCTCCTCACTACATGTCCCGCGTGGCCCGACCTGCCCACCGACGTGCTCTACGCGCAGGCCAACTTCGTCGAGGGCGGCTGCGTGTTGGCTTTCAATGCTCATCATCACTCATTCGATGGTATCGGCGTCTTGATCGCGCTGAGGGTCTGGGCAGAGTGCTGCCGGTTCGTCCAGGGCGATGCGTCTGCGAATTGCGAGTGGCTGCACCCAGAGAGCCTCAACCGTGATATGCTGTCCATGTTGTACGAGTTGGAGGGCTTCGCGAAGCCGGCGGATGAGGTCGACCCGAGAGTTTGGGGCTTCTTGCCGTATGCGGATCCGGCGCTGAGGGAGAAGGAGAAGGAGAAGGAGAAGGAGAATGACAAGATTGTCCCTAAGCCCAAGACGAAAAAGGCCCCTTCGTCTCGTCATCTGCCAGAGCCGCCTCGTCTCCCCCTCACCGAGTACTGGCCGCCCAAGCCGCGGACGGATGGTCGCACCCTGACGTCGTCGACCTTCCTCATCTCGGCCGAGAAATTGGAGAGACTTCAGAAGAGCGTCGAGCTTGCCGAGGATCCGGAAAGTCTTGACAAGGGGTCGCTGTCGCTCGGCGACGTGCTGCAAGCCTTCTTCTGGCGCGCCGCCATCCGGGCGCGTCGCCGCCCGGAGCATTCCTCCCCCGAAGACACGGCCATCATCGAGATGCCGACCGACGTGCGGCCCTACTTCAGTTCGCACCTCCCGCCAACGTACATGGCTAACTGCGTCATCATGAACCGGCAGTACATGTCCGTCTCGGAGCTCTGCTCTTCACAGACAGCCCTTTGCAAAATTGCTCAAGTCTGCCGCGAGGCGCGCAATCGAGTCAACCAAGAGCTTGTCCACGATGCCTTCAGTTTGTTGCACGCGATTCCAGACAACAGCCCAGGAAGCCACTCGACAGCGTTCCTAGGCCAGGGCGTCCAGGACGGCTGGCACTCGCTCTTCAATAACATGATGCTCTTTCAAGCGAGCGATATGGGCCCCTTTGGCGGTGACGTGTTCGAAGCGCCCGAGGCGGTGAGGCTCCAGATGGACTGGCTGAATAAGGCGTTCAGGGGACTGTTCATTTATCCCATGAGAGAGGATGGCGGTGTCGAGTTGATGCTGGGGACGTTACCTGAAGAACTAGATGCCATGATGAATGATGGTGAGTTTACGCAGTTTGCTGAGTTTCTAGGCTAGAAAAGGGAAACATGGGAACGCATGGGGTGGTCCATCGGAGCTAGGGACTCTGTACATCTCGATGATAGTTAACCTAAGATACCATACCATCTCGTGAAATTTGGACAAGTTTGAGTTTGATGTTTCCACTCTTAGCCGACTAGGTGATCCTCTAATTAAATGATTTATTGCCGATTATTACCAAATGCCTAGGTCTATGCTATACTAAGCTGTGCCAGTTAGTTAGAGTCAAAAGTGACAATTTCACGAGATGGTACGGTACTATTTTGCTTGCAAAAACTCATGTTTTTCACTTGACTTTACTTTTTTCACCCCCTAGAAGAATCCATGCCGATGACCTTATGCCCTTCAAGTAGCCATGTCCGCTCGCAGTCTTATCTCTAAGATTCCCTGCTACCAACATAGACATTAGAGACCACACCCGTCGCAGGTCTGGTTAGAAGCCCCCGGGTACAACTTGGCAACCCGCCTTGTTGATTCCGGTGTCAGTGACCAGGCGACGGCACAGTCCTCGGATCCGGTTCGCCTCCAAAGGGAAATCCTCCTGGCGCGGATGTCAGCCTCGACGCCTACCTAATAGGGCAATGCTCCTGTGGGGAGTTGCCGGACCCGTCAGCTGAGGTGAGGACAACTACCCTTGCAAGGCCCAGCCCCCAGCCCCCAGTCCCCAACCTTAGCAGTGCAAACTATTAGGACAGTTTGCTACTTTGGCAAGTCTGGAATCTGGACTCCGGAGATGATTCATTTCGAGCAGGGTTCAGGACGACCGCCTGTTCCCAGTCACAAGAACCAGGACATATTTTATATCTATCGCTCGTCTCACAGAGATTAATATGTATCAAGGTATGGATATTCCGCAACATACTCTCAGTTTTCCATTGTCTAAAGGTCTTTCTTTGCCTTGCCAATTTCTGATTTGCTCTTGCATCATACGTGCTTTCCGTACCTGTCACGAGTATGCCTCATTGAGTCACACCGGTCGCCATGTCGACCGATATTGATCATCAGAACCCTTCCCAGGTCTTGTATAAGCACGTCTACACCAGAGTTACGGACGATACAGCTGGAACTCCTAGTAGGCAGACTCCACTGGTTCCTCAGACCGTGGAAAAGCTGGAAACTGCGCAGGATGAAGGGGAACCATCCAGAACAACCCAGACTACGACGGACGAAACCAAGGCAATGGTCCACACTGTCGTCCTCGTCAAGCCTGAGCCCGCAGCCAACACGACAGGTGTGTCTCCGAACGCTGCCAGTGTCTCCGAATCCGATGTCTTGAAGTTGCAGACACCGGCTGTCGCCATGGCTGCATCAGACGTCTCGCTTGACGACACCTTGTCGACGAGATCCTCTAGCTCCAGTATCCCGACCGAGATGACGGGGCCTCCCACCACAGATGACAACATGGAAGGCTCTAGCGAGACCAAAGATTTAGAGACTTCCAATAGAATCCTGGACGTCATTCTAGAATACTCTCTTAACAAGTTCGACAGCACCGCGGAACTGCACAACGCCGGCAGGCCCAAATTTCTAGCCGTCATCTCACGCTTCGTTAGGGCACGGCAAAAGGTGGCCATGTGTCTGCCGGCATTTCCGTTCAAGTCGGCGAACAAGGTCGAAAAAGTGCTGGGTGCCCTCCCCGATAAAGCCGAAGAATTGGCACTCGGTAGACTAAACACTATGTGTGCCTCCATTGGCCAATACTACGAGCCTGGGGCCGAGCTGACCATCATCTCGGATGGCCTGGTTTACAATGGTTCGTTCAGGTTACATCCTCTGCACAGTCACTTGAAACAAGTGAAACTCTCACGCTACTGGCACGTCACTGACACTTCTCACTCGTGACCTAGACCTGCTCGGCATTTCCGACCAAGAGACCTGGCGCTACGGGTCGGCGCTACGAGCCATGGCCGAGCGCATGGCCTTCTCTCATCTCGCATTTTCCCGTCTTCAGGATTTGGTTGCAGTGAAGAACCTGCCCGATGATCTTGTTGAGCTCACCTACGTTGCCAACGCAACCAACTTCCGCCGGACCCTGTTCAACGTGCACGGCCGGGACGGCGACATCGATATTGACCACGAGATTTCCACGAATCCGGACACCCTCATGACGTACAAGGGGTACAGCCGCTTCCTCAAGTCGGACCTGCAGTACATTTTCGGCTCATCCAAAGGTGGCGTCAGGTACAGGAAGGATGTCAAGTATCTCGCGAAGCAGATGCTGATCCGCGGATACGTAAGTTTCAAGTTCACTTTGGCTAGATATTCTATGCCCACCCGACCTTTGAGGCTAACAGAATCTCTGGTTATCAGGCTTTTGCGGGAGCCGTCAAAGCACGCTTCCCCAACCATCTACGTCTCAGCATCCACCAGTCAACCGGAGAGCACAAGATATCCATCAGCCTGCTCAACACCAAAACCGGCTTCACGACGCCGTGGCACTGCAGCGTCGCATTGATGGCAGATGGGGAGTGGCTTAGCGCCCTCATGAGCGACTTCAAGGCCGATCGGTTGCTGGAGCTCGTCGAGGAGGATGGCCGGCCGAGCTACTTCAGGGAAGTCCCCCGTCAGCGGCCGTATCTGAATGGGAACAAGAGGTCGCCTATAGTTGATGAAAAGGAGCGACCGGTGGGCTGTAGGACAACGACACGCCCATCGTAGGTCCCCTAGGCGGCGGTGCACAGCGAGCTGTGGTTAAGCTTACTGCTTTCACGGCTGTCACAGCCTGTAGCTGCCGCTCTCAAACCACTCACTCATGACTGGCACAGACTCAAGGGAATGCTGGCATGGAGGACGCTATTGTCGGATCCCAGGCCCTCCATTCTTAGAAGCCCCCGTCGCAGCCGCCCGATGCTGATTTGATAGGGGCGAAGATTACGGTATTCATTCACTGTAATAGATATGTCAGTATCTTCACCTCCCTCATGAGAATGGGTGGCTAGATCGGAAGTCATGCCAGAAAAGGCAATAAGCCGTTGTTGAGCAGCATAAAATGAACAATTTCCACCGTACCTGTTAGAAGGTATCTTCTATTTTTTGTCCCGTATGGCATAGTGGTCCATTGTGTCCTATAGCCATTTACCAACGAGGGCGGGAAGAGACTTTTGGACTTGGAGGAGAGTTGATGAATTTCCAGAAACATGGCGCAAAAAGCTAGGGTATTTGTTCTTGACGCTATAGTAATCTCCGGTGTTGCTTTTCGGGCATAAATAGAGGGCCTGCTCTAGCTTAAATATCTCTTTCTCATCCTCATCATCGTCCTCTTCTTTCCTCTCCCTGCTCTCTTTTTCAGACCAGATATTGTGCTTTTGTCGAGCACAAAGTCTTGTGTTGTGAGTATTCTCGTTCTTTTACCTTTACTCCGTTATCCTAATTTGCCGTCTTACCCTCTTCCTTTCACCCTTTCCTAAACTTGTCTTGTCTCAACTCGGCCAGGCTTCTCTTGTCCACACTTGGCCCCATTTTACCCGCCCTGTTGCCCTCTTTCCTAGATTCCTCTTGTCCACAGCTGGCTAGACTATTCTTCTTTACATGTGTCCAAGCTGCTCTAAACTGCTTTACCAAACTTCACTTACCTAGACTTCTCTTCTTCAGACTTGCCCAGGTACTACCATCTCGACTAAACATTCAGACTCACTTAGATCTTTTTCCCCTTTTCATCAATGACGTCTCCAAAAGAGATCATCAGCTACAAGAGTAAGAGATACAATCATCTTTACATAGCGGCGTCAAAGACTTAGATTTGGTATGTTTTCCCTTCTAGTATCTCTATACTCTAAGACTCTCTCTACCACTCTCAGACAGACTACGGTTCATCCATTAAGCATTTAACCGCCTATCAACATTATTCGGCGCTTATCGCGTCTTACCTACTCAGCTGCTCTTGCTCCGTAGCCATTCTGTTCTCATCTTCTGGCACGCTTTAATGCCTGGTCAAGAACCTAAACACGCCGCTAGATAGTGAAGAAGACTACTACGAGAACGACACACTCCGGAGAGCAACAATACGGTACACTCAAAGTAATACTTCCGCAAAGGTGTTCTTCACAAAACGCGTTTAACACACTAGCAGCTCCTAGCCCTCAATCCCCGAACTTCAGTCAGTTTTATCAGCAGTAGAGTCGAGAGAGGACCACCGAGCCAGACCAACAAAGTTCCTAGAGCGAAGGTATCATCGGCGAGCCATCATGGCAAAGCTTGGTCAAAGGCGAGTCGAGGTTAAAATCTGATGGATGTAGCTAGTCGGAGTGGTGAAATAGGGACGGAAGTTGTCAGTCATGGGCCACATCCCACGGATCATAGACCCCGGCCCTCGCTAGTCATCAAAGCCAAGCTTGAGCTTAGAAGGGAAGAATGAGGAGGTATGGACAACCGAAAAAGCTTCACCCCATAGGTTTGCAATTGACTTCTCTCGTCATGGCCTCATCTACGCCTGTTCTTGAATCAACACCACGTACATCTAGCTCCCAGGCTGTCCGGCCACTAGCACAACACCTGTGCCAACTGGACTAAACGAGAAGGATTTTGTCCTGCTACCCCTCTCCTGTTCTCCCCTGACATGGGCTAACTCGATGGCGGTTTCAAGGCTTCATGTACAATCTCGTTGAGGATGGAGCTGTACGCGGACCGACTGTCCTAAAAAAAATCAGGCTGCAGACAGACTTACCTTCGATGAACAAGGCACGTGGGAACAGATGCATCGCCAAATTGAACTTTGCTTAGGGGGGCCATGCGCCGCCATGGTTGCTCCAACCTGGCGACAATCGCTCGGATAGCTACCCACTTAGAGTTGTTCTCCCTTCGTTCTGGAAGGTCTGGACACGAGACGCCTCAGGGACAGCCCTACGATTGTACAGGTAGGATACATTGTCAATGGAATCAAAAGACCATTCCGGCACACTGTATCACTTTGCGGGAGATATGGTAGACGTTAGATCTGACGATGGTGAGTTGGGAGGTTTGGAAAAGACTCAAGCTACCGATTGACCCATGGCCCCTCAAGACGTCAGGAGTTAGCCCCTCGTCAGCAACCTTGGGCAAGCTATGGGGGTTGAGAGCACCAACGTAGATCTAGAGGTGGAGAATATGTCACTCGTGCCAAAGCTGGGTCGAAATATCTCTTTGGAGCACATCGGGGACGGCCGTTCGAGTCCCCTCAACTTGGCCGAGTATGAATATTTGACTTCCGGGCTTCCCTAGGGTGTTCTCCCTTTGACTGGACATGAGAGCCTACTCACCGAGCCTATGTTTCGTTAATAGAGCAGGGAAGAGGATGAACAATTTGCTACACTCCCGCAGGTTTGCATTCAAGACGACCGATATGCACAGATATTCGCGTAGAGCCGTTCTATAGAGACCGCCTTTCTGGGTTCACTATCTGTAAGTGTAAGACTAAGAAGCGTACTAAATTCATAATCTAATGCTCATAAACAACTAATAATAGGATCTTGGTCACCAGAAGGCAACCCAGAGCTATCGCAGAACATGATCCTGCAGCACGTCGGTAACGCCTCTCCAGGCAGCAATGTTCTCAGATATGCCATTGTTTGTCCAACTGGCTGTCCTAAACCGGGTCTGCCTTGTTGGATGTAACTGCCACCCATCCGGTTTCTCTTCGAGCCACTCCGTCAGAGACACCACTCCACACCAGCCATGGCTTATCTTGAATGCCCTCATGTTATGTGGTATGATCCATTGCTAAAAGCTCATCGTACTCGGGATTTCGTAAAATTTCCTGCTCCTGGTTTAGCCCTGACTCCGGTGAGTGTCGATATTTTGCTTCCCTTGTAATCTCTTTGTTGTATGAAGTTTCTCCAACTGCCAGCTGGTGGTGGGAAGACTTGGCTGAAACCATGGTGAATTGGCTCTTGTATTCTTGTGTTGTACCTGGATAGCTGTCGGCGATGATATGACTTGAAAGTAAAATCAGAGATAGGGAGGGTATCCGCCGTGCATTATGAGTCCCCATTGCCATATCCCAAGCTAGGTGCTATAAATATATATAATAAGCGATATCTTGGCGATAATGTTATAGATACCGACTTAGGAATATCCTCTTCTAACTCAGGTCTAGAGTTATAATTTTTATTAAAATATATCTTAATATCTAATTTTAAATAAATAATTATTAAGATATATTATATTTAATTTAGTATTATTCTTAGCTATAAATAAATACCTAGGGTATTAATAAATATAAAAT
>NHTE02000018.1:0-116011 GCA_002168265.2 Fusarium euwallaceae
ATATAAATGCGGCTATAATAACCTAATTTAGCCTAGCATATTTTTCCCCTAATATAATAATAAATCTAAATATAGGGAAGTAATTCTATATTTCGGAATAACAAGGCTTCTCCGACCAAGTTCACGTCTATGTCATTCATGGTTGGAAATGAGGGCGGGTCGGAAATAGCAAGATCCATTTTGCTGATCAACAGCCTGAGCGCATCCACTGTGGCTGATTGATGGGCTGACTGATCACGCCGCGGAGGATGTATCAGCCGAAGCCTTGAAATCACGCTCGCTATCTATGGGTTACAGGGGAAATTTGACGTGTCGTCCAGACTATTGCCGTACAAGAGGTAGTAGTTCTCCAGAGCCTCCTCCATGGGGCAGATTGGGATGTTCCATATACCAGGAGCCTCGAGACCGTTGTCCAGAAAACTCTGGAGCGTTTCCCTAGAGGGATTCTCGCCGTTAGGTCTAGGTCCGCCATTCTTGCCACCATTAGCTTTCTTAGAGTTGATTGACCTGTAGCATACGTGTTAGCAATAGTTTCCATTGAACGGAGTGACACATACCCTGCAATGAGATTCTGAAATGAAATACCAGAGTATTTCCCATCTTTCAGCTGTTGAATACCAGGGGGTACATCAAACTTGCCACACCATGAGTCGCCTTGTTGACTGTCACACTGCTTGCCAACATCTCGTCCGCCAAAGAGCCAGTAGGGCTTGCCATCTAAGCAAAGTTTACCTTCCTTCAGAGCTGACTCTTCAACAGTGTTGGTAAACTGTGTGTTGAAATCTCCCTTGTTCCAGCCAGGGTCTTCGTCGCATCCCACATCCGCCGTTGCGATGAACGGATGGATTCCATCGGGGGATAGAGACCAAGCCAGGGGAATGAGAAACGCGTTTATGGCTCGCTTGACATCTTTCTCGTAGGTGGCACGATCAATGAGCCAATCCTCGCCCATCATCGAACCGTCGGAAATGACGTTGCCGAGGTTGAGGTTGCCCTCATCGGAACCACCAAAGATCCATGAGTTGAACTGGAGAGCGCTTTCTTTCCAAGCATCCGCCAAAGCTTGCATCTGGGCGCGCAATCCATTCTGAATGTCCAATGCAGTCTTACTAAACAGCGATTACGGGTCAGTAACTCTTCTTGTACTAGGAAATACATTGATTCCCTTCATGGGGGAGAGACTTACGCCCTGCTGTTGAGGATGTCCTTAGTGAGCGTCAAAGAGTTCTTGACTAGATCGTTTGTCTCGTCCTTGAGTGTTGCGGCATTCTGTCCTTTTTGAAATTTGGGCCCAATGACTACGATTGTTAGTGATTGTCTCTCGCACGCCCAGATGACGAGACCATTAGCAGGATAGCACTCACCCTTATTCCAGGTCGGGCCCATGACGAGACCCCAGCCAATCAGTGCAATATCAATAATGATTGAAGCTGCTAAGCCGTCCGACTTGGCTGGAATCTTTCCAAAGTCAGTAGCAATACCTCCAATATCATTATTGCCTACAGCAGCTTCGATAGCCTTCCACATGTTGGAGGTACTCTAGAGCAAACCTTGCATTAGCGGCCGTGTGATATGTGCAAGATGGGGTGGTGCTTACAGCAAAGACATTCGACATGGAGTTAAGGATAAACACTCCAGCGGGATAGTTGACATCATGGCATTCCAGAGCAAGACCACTGCAGCGATTCCCATCCTCGGCGAAGTTCTCGCAGTACATGTCTTGGGGTCCATGGAAGAAGTTGGAAACCTGAAAAGTCAGCTTGAGCTCATTTCCCAAAGTGCAATAATACTTGGTCAGACTCACGTTGTTTGAGAAATCTTCCATCGGCCGACCCAGCGTCAGGTTCTTCTGCCAGCCCTCAATAACCGAGATCCAGGCACCGTCAGCATCGATGTCTCGCCAACGCTGAGCAACATTTATAGTATGATCCTCGACAGATGGATGGGTGCAGGTAATAGACTTCCAGTCATTCTCATCAGGATCTTGTTCGCCCTCTTCCGGCATGGCTGGAAGCTTAGGGTCAACAACACCACCCTCATCATCGCCCTCGGTATCCGTGAGACCGCAGCTGGGGCTCAGCCATGCGTAGGCTGTGTTAGTCCAAGTACCTGTGACACCGAGCATGTCGGCACGACCATTACCGTCGAGATCAGGGAAGAACATGCAGGTTCCTGCTTGACTGCCTTGATAAACCGCCTTGTCAACCTTTCTCCAGCGGAAAGAGGAGCCTGAAGTCTCCTCAGGCTTCGACCGGTTTTCATTGTACCTAAAGACCGCCAGTCAGAATCATAGACATGTGCCAATTAAGATAGAACTTACCAGACGGAACCGTCACCGTTAAACTTGTCGACCCAGATCATATCATCACGGCCATCACCGTTTACGTCTGCCCAGCGCAAGTTGGCTCGGTCCTTGCCATCAGCAAACTTGATTTGTCCAACATCTTCCCATCCACCATCATTCTTGTGGACGAAACCAGTCACACGACCATCTTTCTCAAGGCACAGGTAGTCGGCACGACCATTGCCAGTGAGATCAGCAAATCGCACAGCCACTATGCATATTAGCTCAAATCCCAATCACCTATTCAAGACAAAACTTACAATCGTTGATCCCAATACCCTTCTTCTGGTTGCACTTCACACCAGGAGCCGGGTTAGTCAAATGAGTAAACTCCCACTTCTTTCTCGCAGGGTACTCGTTGATAAAGACATCCTCAACCACTCCAGTGTCAGGGTTGACGTAGATAATATCACAGTCACCATCGTCATCCCAGTCAGCTAAGTGCAGGTCCTTGCGATGCATGTTGTGAGGAGGTCTCCAGATGATACCAGGTGAAGGATCCCAAAAGCCGCCCGGATCAGAATCTTGGATGGTCTTTTTACCACGGTTGATGTACAGGTACATGTAACCTGTCGAGTGTGTCCAGACGTAGTCCTCCATGCCGTTCTTATGGCCGACCATGTTGCAGAATTTGTCGCCGTCGGCAAGGACCTTTGTGCCTCCAGCTCCTGTGTTCTTTTCGACCCTCATTCGGAATCGGTGTTTTCCATTCTTCTTGTCGTGCTGGAGGAACACGTAGTCTTGCTTGGGGTAGTTGCCAAAGACTGGTCTCTCGCCGTAAATACGGGCAAAATGGATTCTGTCGCGGAGGTACTCTTCATCATCGGTCTGATAATCCAATGCGCCAAAGTGTGTCCAATGCGTCCCAGTCGAATAGTCCTTATTCTGGGCCTGACGCCAAGCAACGTTAAGGCCGTCGCCATCCCTTCCCTTGGCGCAGCTGCGGGTGTTGGTGAAAACGTCGGTTTGACCATCTTCTCGGACCCATATCCAATCATCACGGCCCTATTGATTCATTAGCTGATATCTTTTCGGGGTAAAAGAAGGTCGACTCACATCTCCGTTGATATCATCAAATCTGACACCTCTGATGTCACCCTTGCCTTTGGCATCGAAACGCTTACCAAGAGCCTGCCAGTACTCAGGCTTATCCTTGACCCAGCCGTTACGCCAGAAATGAACATTACCTCCGTCATCAAGGATACCATAATCACCACGACCATCACCGTCAATGTCTGCCAAGCGGACACGGTCTTGTGTGTATCCCTCATTGGTCTTGATCAGGCCGATCTGCTTGAAAGAGGGGGGCTTTCCAGCACTGCGGTTGCCATCACCATTGTTGATTGCGAGGTGAAGGTCTCCATTAGGATGAATACAGACAATATCATCGAGACCGTCAGCGTTCATGTCGATAAAGTGCAGGCCTCGCGGGATGCAGTAGAAGTTAGGGTGCATGTCGCCAATCTTAGTGAACTTTCCTTGAGTATCGCCCGAGTTTTTCCTGCAAGATGGTTAGTATGCGCTGGTTCAAGCAGGTCAATACAAGGTGGATAGAACTTGCCAGACTCCAAAAAAGTGGTCATTGGGCTTGTCTTCTGTTGCAAACCATCCAACAAAGTCATCGTACAGGGGATCAAATAGCCTGGCAAAGCGCCATTGGTTTCGATCAAAGTCACTCTCGACGGTAAGAATAACCTGTGCCCTATGTCAGTCAAATCAATATTAATATCAGTCATTCTAAACTTACACCTTTGTCTTGCTCGGTGTGAACATAAGTGCCATCATGTTCACCGACTCCGCGCATTACTTTCCCGCCTACTGCAAGACCAGTACCGAATTTCTTATCGCAGGTGGCTCCCTCAGAATCAAAATCACCCGAAGGCACTTTGATCTTGCCATCGTCGGCTGCCGCGTTGATAGCCTTGTAAAAGACATAGGCCATCTTGCGGTGGCCTTCGTCCTTTTTGTTTGGTTAGGGGTAGTACAACTCGTGAATGTAGATGCGACTTACATTAGGGTGTACTTTGGTCGTCTCTTTGGGGTCATAATCATCCCAAGTAATCCAACCGCCACCAGCACCGGGCGGGTCCATGTCTGCAATGTAGATGCACTTGCCTTCATCAGCCCGTTTCTTGACAAGTTCTCGGTATCTGGTGTTGATTGTAATTCGAGTGACTCTTCCAGTAGAATCGGTGGTGTCCAAAATGGTCGAGAGCATAACGCAGGTATCACCCATTCCATTGGCACCCCAGAGGTCATCAAGCAGTGCATTCATACGATCACCGGCCTCACTTGGTGCAATGTTTCGGCTGGCATCGTTTGTGCCCGCATTAATGATAACGATGTTGGCCTGCGTGACAATTAGTGGACCTTCCAGCTAGTGAGGCTCGCTATGCATCTATGTTGGGATGCCTGGTACCTTGTATCCAAGAGAATTCTTGAGTCGGGTATGGACTTGGGTAACAACATCTCCCGGAACAGCTTCATGGTCCTGAAATGGTCAGCATCGAGACATAGCATACTTTGCGAAAAGACATACATTGTCCTTCATAGTGCCCGAGTCCAAGCTTCCAACCATGTTGACCTCCCAGCCATCGAAGCGAAGCGCATCTCTCAGTGGTTTTCGGAGTCTGTCAAGATTCAGTATAGCCCAGGCTTCACTTTAGGATAAACTTACCCATTGCCAGTACTTGAACCCGTACCACTGATGATAGATGCACCAAGGGACAAGATGCGCAGTGGGACTTTGTCTGCTCGTTTGCTTGCGAAAGGGCCAAATTCATGAAAGACATGCCTTGACTCAAAAAGACCCTCGTCGTCGAAGGGCCCCAGAGTCGGCAGAGCATTGACGTGGCCAGATAGACCCGTTAGGACCGCTCCTGCGAGGAGAAGCTTCTTACACCAGGGGCTCATGGTGGTGTGAGTCCTGTGTTAAAGTTTCTTGGGTATCCGATGGTCAGACTATTCATTTGATGAGCCATGAGGTTTCTCTATATACATCATCCCCCCTTTGCCTCGCAGAGGGCCCGGTGGCATCGCAATTTAGAAAACCTACCAAGGATCACTGCTCACCTGAAGGATCCGGTTGCCAAGAGGTTCTTTATGGATGCATTACACAAGGGCTAAGTCCACCTCCTCAAATCTAAAAGGTCTGCAGGTGATCATGCCCAATAACAATCAAGAAATTGAGAGGTATACTAATCTTGGCTTGGGGATACCATGCCCAAGGAAAGGATTCGTCAAAGTCGTTAATCCTCTTCGGTTAAATAAGCGCGCGGGACAATTTATTCGTCCAATCAGTCCAGCATATAGACCAACGATCCTGCGCTTAAAGAATCCCATACGACCTTCCTAAATAGAGACCGAGTAATTATGCTGTAGGTCCGATTAAGTCATAGGCTTACTTTTAAGCTTGGCGGGAAGTGGCCCGCCAATTGCGTAGGGGTTGCTGAACACGTGTGGCAGGGATTATAATCCGGCGTGGGGGATAATAGCCATGATTTCATGAACGGTGCACACGTGCTCAACCTGGGCATGTCCAGTTGTTCCAGGGTGGAATATCTTTGTGAAGGAAGGGAACCAGTGTTCTGGACCCTTGAAGATGACCCTGCCAAGTCGATTCTTATTCCAGTGCACAGCTAAACCTGGCGGCAGCAGAATGCCTACGGCTTTTTGAATTTCGGCTCTTATTCCCCCGAAGCCGATTATTATTTCATCTTCTTCCTTGGTTATCGAGAGATAGGCATGGCCAGGTTGCGGTTGTTTGTTTAGGTGCCACGGTTGGACCCTCTTGGGCATTACATTAGTGGTTGGCTTCGCCAGACCCATGCAGAAGACCCCCTTTCATGCACCTCTCGTTGAAAGAGATTCGCTTTTGCTTCAAACATCGATACCATAACACCTACCCCAAGGCAAACAGCCTTGTGACTGAGGGGCTTTTCGCCGATTCGTCAATGCCTGCGGACGCGCATTGTGAATATCTCATCCATTTCTGCGAGAGGTGGCTGTGACACACAGTCAGTATGCTCGGCTTAATTGCCTGGTATGAGCGCGTCAGCGTGGGTACATTTGAACTCGGCCAGGGCGATAAAACTGGCCTCTCAGTGCTGTGAGCGTTTGTAGGGCCGAGTTATACTTGCATTCCTTTCCATCTCGAGTGCAGTAGGAGCATCTTGTACCAGAGCACCGCACCTTACTATCCCTAATTGGTAAGTCGCATGCTGCCCTCTAAATGGCATCAGGGCTTTAGTATAGTAGTAGTTGCCGCGAACTTTGTTAAAAAGTAGTGAGGCTATCCTCTAACCTCTGTGTGTATTGCTTATGTTGTTCGTCCTGAGCTCTCCTAAACGACGAGCCAGAGATCGCCGGGAATGTCGATCTCTGGTGATAACGATTTAACTAAATGCTGGATTTTCTGGCGCATGTTTGGCGCGTTAGCTTCGTAGATTTGGATATGTGTTTGCGGGACTAGGGTATGATCACGACCGTATAAAATGTCGCGTCGTAATCAAAAAAAGAAAAGAAAAAAGATAATCGTATAATTCATTACCAAGAGATAAATCGCGGTACTGGATATATTTTTCACCTCATTTGCTAATTACCCTCTCTCATATAAATTATCAATCTCTGCTATGATGGCAGCACCTTCTGAAAATGTCTCCTCAGGGTAGTATCCAGGTCAACAGTACCTTCCACTGAAGCATTACTGATGTGATGACTTGTCGCGTCGCTTGCTCAACTCGACTTTGAACTCTTCAGCTCTATCCATCGTCTACGTTCCCTTGCGCGTACACCGCCATCAAAGCCATCACTTTTCTCGCCTCTCCCATCACCCAACATGAGCTCTGAATCGACGACGGCAGCCCACCAGGCCCTATACCGAGATGCTCTGCGACGAGGACGACGGCTGGTAGACGAGCTGAAGCATAGAAGCCAACCGCCTTCGGTACATACACCCATCAGTAACCGATACTATATCAAGAACGGAGGGTTTTCCGGGGAGTCTAGCATCAGCACGGTGATGCAGCGAATCTTGAGAGCCGAGAATATTGATACCAACCGAATGGCCTGGTCAGAGGTCTACTCAAGACCTAAAAACGCCAGGAATAACCACATCACAATGACCAAGTCGGACCTGCAGAGCGGCATGTTCATGGTGGACGAGCTCAACCGAGCCAACGACACCAGTATTCCTGGAACGGAGTCGCGGATATCAGAGATCCTCTGGCATTCGTATGCAGACATGGCAAGCCGCCACGCTAGACCACTATCGTCCCTTCGGTGTATATGGGTCGATACTATCATCAATGATGAGACTGGAATCGTGGCTTAGGAGGCCATTAAACGGTCTGAAGCCGAGCATAAGGCTCAAGGACAGGATGAGCCGGTAATCCGAACATTCACACGATAACAGCATGCATTCCATGCTATCCTTGGCAGCAAGCTAGGCAGGATTGTGGTGAGAATGCTGATTGACCACCGATCTGAGCATACTCGTTGTGTCATTCGACGCATTATGGTGGTTGGAGGTGACTCTGGGACGTCTTTCAGCTTGTTTGTGGCACTTGGAGATGCGGATGATGAGGCGTAAGTGGCATATATCTTCACTCTTCTTTTACTGTACGCAACGGTGTTTTGGTGTTTGTTGGGTGGTGAGGCCGGAGAGAAGAGTTTATTATTACTTAGGTACGGTCAGATTTTTTGTTTCTCAATTAATATTCTCGGGGTGTGGTTTCGAACTGGGCAATAGTTTCTAATTTTACTCCGCGGTGACCTTGTCACCTGTTGTAGATGTCACACCCTCATCCAGGTCAACAGCGTAGAATCTATTATCTATTATGGGAAATCGGCTAAGGACCAGTACTCGTCAGTAGGTACGCTGCATCAAGAATACATTATGGCCATGATGAAAAGTAGACTGTGCCTGCAGCTGGATGGAGTGTATTTTGATATCGCAGCATCGCATGATTAACTACAGAGGTAACTTAGTAATAATGCAAGGTTACATCGGTGTCTGCCCTGCCGTGAGATGAAACGTTGGCCTGCTCAACGTCTCACAAAGTCCACCTTCTTAGTATCTCCCAAGCTGGGTAAGCCTGGTCTTCCTCAAACGCCTCGTTATTCATTCTTGCCAGCGCTCTCCGGGAGGCCAGCCATGTGTGTCTATTGTTATCAATGCCAACCTCGTCGGAATGGGCCATGACTTTGTTCAACCAAGCATCACAGTATCTCTCTTGCTCATCCCTCAATACCTTAGCCTCCCACCTCAGATTCTTGAGGGCTGCCTCCTCTCGACCTAGTAGTTTCAGCACGAAACGTACGGCAACGTTTAACTTAACGCGGACGACTGTTTCCTCCAAGTCGCCGCGATAGTCTTCTCGATTGACCGGCAAAGCTAGACCCGCTTCAAATAAGGGCAAGAAGCTGATGGAAGAGTGAAGATGCGCCTCATCACCTGTCTTGACTAGGAGCACAGTGCAGCGTGACAAGTCAAGCTCAGCCTCAGCTTCCATAGAGTTAAAGGCTTCCAGATGTTCCAGTCGTCTTGGCGGGGGCTCTTCTGCTAGAGCCTGTCTATCAACAACGATATATAGCGCACGGAATAGATGACGCATAATATGGCCGTGATCTCGCCACGACTGTATCTCCCTGCTCGGCATCGGGCCCCACAAAGGTGGCGCTGATGGTCTGTTTGGATAGAAATCAACAAGCTGGTCCATTTTAGTCGATAATTGTTCGCAAAGATGGTGGTGGAATATTGAGAGCTGTTCCAAATTCTGGGGCCCGCTGTTGCTGTTGCTGATGTGTGCTGCTTTGGCGAAGAAGCTATCTCGCTGAAAGATCGGCCGCATATTGTGCAGATGTAGCCACTCCCGGTAAATGTAGCAGCCAATTTTTCGACCATAAAAATCGCTAACGGACGTTGGTTCGAAGTATACCATGACCTCCTTATTTAAGAACTGATGAGCGCCTGCTGGATTAATAAAGTGTTGGGGCGGACGGCGCTCATCAATACGTGTCATGCTGGCATATCTGAGCCAGAATACCTTATAGTCATCCTCTTGTCGTAGGTTGTGAGCAGTTTCTTCGAAAAAGAGTCTTCGTAACTCTTTGCGGATGAGGTCAGGCACCTCTTTTGGCAAGGAGTGCAGCGATTGTATCTGGAGACGGAGATACCTCGAATCATAGCCATTGCCCTCTTGCCGACGGGAGTTTTGGCCAAGCAATAGTGTGTCGCCATCGTTGGCTATCCTGTATGGAGACAGAACGGAAAAATTATAGAATGGCCTCGGCACGACCTCTCGTAGTACCATGGTCGAAATGTCGTCTGAAGGCTTGAAAGATGTGAAGATTCCAAGATGGGGACAGGCCTCAACTCACCTTTATACCTTGCGTTGCAGGTGTAATGAGTCATATGCGCACTGAGGGGTCAAACTTTATGCCAAACAACGTACTTGTACAGTGGCACTTCCTTGATGACGCTATTGTCCATCCGGAACGAGGCTTGTCTTAGGTTCTGCACCTTTTTGTTGAGTCATAACTCTATTGTCGATAACCATGTTAATTTCCAGTCAGAACAGGATTTATGTTTTCCGAATATGCCTATTTATTTGTACAAGGGATACTGCTGGGTATAAGGGAGTCAAGCACATAGCTGGATCACATGCTTGCGTGTGTCTGATAGTCGATACTGGGCTGGCTACCTCATATGCAGGAGAGGGCGATTTTGACAAATACGAGAGCTAATATATTTCTTAGCTCCAGGAATTGCTATTTGTCTTTCATTTTTGAATCACCTGCCGGTTGCAAACGCCCTCTAGCCCCTGGTCTCAAACTGGTGATTGGTGTAATCATGGCGAATTGAAAGTCAACCATGGCCTTGAAGTAGGGCACCTTATCCAGTGCTCGTCTGACTGTAAAAATGTCTCCGGATTGAATCGGGTGGTTTGTCTCCATCTTGCAGATGGTGATACGTGTGTTTTGGGCACAGTAACGGCAAGGTGGTATCCCTCCGGGGATAAGGAAAGGTGTCATCTTGTACAGAAGACGCACCTTTCCATCTGATTCTTTATGGCTATTGCCATAGAAGTCAAAAAAAATTAGGTTACGGTCTTTCACGATATTGGGTTTTGATACCGTCATGTATTGATAGCTGTGTTTTTTTGTTGTTGTGGCTGATGGCTTTGACATCATTGCAGCCTACAATAACGGCAAGGTGGTCGAGTCATCTCTTGTTCAACCTTAATTAATTCCAGTTTCCCGCTTCTTCTCTTCGGCCAGCTCGGCTATAATCCTAACCGCATCCTCCTCTCTTCCATCGGGCACGTAGAGGTGATCATGGTAGAAGCCGCTCACGGGGTTCACCCCCATACCACCTGCAGAGAGTCGCGTAGCCACAACAGCAATGAACCCAACGGCTTCAAGGCTGGACGTGACGTCGAGCGTAATCTTCCTGCAGGGGAAGAAGTATTCTATGCCGTGGGTTTCTGCGTATTCGCGAGATGCGATGACGGTGACACCTTCTGAGTCGGCTTCGCGGAACAGCATGTCCACCTCGGAGAAGGGCGGGAGCTTGGATTCGTCCTTGATGACGGCAAAGACATAGGCTGTTGGGTGTAGTTTTGTCGTGAGTGTGGCGAGGAGTTTGGAGAGAGATAGTTCGCCTGGGTGTTTTAATTCTGTAGACATGATGTGGAAGCTTGCTGATGTTGAAAACTGTGTGTTCTTTGGTGTGGTGGCTGGCTTCTCTGCCTCTGGGAAGGGGTTATTATAATGATTAATATCGTGCAAGAATAATCGTTACAAGCATGAGAACAAGAGAGAAGAGGGATCTGCTGACTGAAGAGACTTTTTAAAGACATTTCCTTTGACAAGAATACTAAAGTTGAAGCCAAGCTGTAGCCATGTTCATAGGTAGTAGTTTTAATTAGCCCTGTCGATATGATTGGTTGCCTCAAAGACACAGATCCACCGTAGGTAGTCGCAAGAAGGCGTGCGCCCTGCAGGTGGCATGTTGTCAGACTAGTCCCAACCTGGCAACTTAGCCACCTCTTCCACGGGATGCGCTTCCGTGTGCGGATTGAGATTCCGTAGCAAGGCCTACGTGAGGCGTCGGACTGGGGTTCCGGGTCTGCTACTCGATGTGATATTGCGGGGAACGTCAGAATCGGAAGACTCTTGGCTGAACTACTACTTAACATCCCAAGTCAGCAAAACAATTCCTCCTTTTACTTTACTGGAACTCGAAATCTACGACTCGATAGAAGCTTTGCGAATAGTGGCAGCTCCAAATCAGTACAATGACCAAGGTCCTTCTCACAGGTAACAGTCAACTCCACCATACGCAGCACAGCTACTAACAGACACTAGGTGGTGCCGGCTTTGTTGCCAGTCAGAAACTACTACTCCATCACTTTTATCTAGAGTACACCGAGGTCACTCACTAACGAACCCTTGTGTCTAGCCCACATCATCAGCCAGCTCCTTGAGCGCAGCCACAAGGTCGTCACCACGGTTCGGTCAAAGGAAGAAGAGCAGGTTGTTCGCGACGCCCACAAGGACGCACGCCAAGATGATCTCGAGTTTGTGATTGTGCCTGATATGGTGGTCAAGGGTGCCTTTGACGAGGCGGCGCAAATCGAGGGTCTTGAGGCGGTACTGCACATTGCATCGCCATTCTTTTATGATTTCGGCAAGTTTACTACGCATCTTTGAGGAGACCTTCAAGCGACTAGAGACTAACACCTCCTAGTTGACGCCAAGAAGGAACTGGTTGACCCTGCTGTCTATGGCACGACCTGGCTCTTCGAAGCTGTCCATCGATACGCCCCAACCGTCAAGCGCATCGTCATGACGTCTTCATTCGCCTCTGTTTTGGACGAAGATCGCCTTGAGGACCCCTCGACTGTCTTCACCGAAAAGGACTGGAACCCTGTCACAATGGACCAAGTGAACAAAAGCAGAGCCACAGCATACCGCGTGAGTAAAAAGTTTGCCGAACGCGCTGCTTGGGACTTTGTCGCCTCGAACAAGACGTCATTTGATCTCGTCACCGTCTGTCCATCCTTAGTTCTTGGCCCAATCAAGCACCAGCTCCCGTCCCTGGACAAGGTCAATACTTCCAACTCGCGCATCGTTGACCTCGTCCAAGGCAAGTGGAAAGAAGCCATCCCAGATGCCTACCTCGCGACTGTCTACTGGATCGATGTCCGAGACCTTGCCCTGACGCACATTCTCGGCATGGAGAAGCCTGACGCTGGGGGCAGGAGACTGATGCCTCTCGGCGGGCGGTTTGGCAATAGAATGATTGCGGATATTGCGTGGAAGCATTTCCCTGAGCTGAGGGAGAAGCTGCCCGGCCCAGATGTTCCCGGAGGTGGCCTTGCGCCTGCGGATCAAGTGTACAGGGTTGACAATTCCGAGACGAAGAGGTTTTTGGGGATTGAGTGGAGGGAGTTTGAGACAACTATTGTGGATTGTGTGAATAGCCTCAAGCCTTATGGAATTTGAGTCTGGGGTCAGCTTGCATACTGGGCAAGAATGGACGTACTGAAGATATTGAGCAATCCGGCCATGAGCCATAATCTAACTAAGTTTAGACTGTTGTCGAAACACTTGACCGGACGGGGCCATCTCTTTGACTGCATCTGCCCTCACAATCTCATTTCTAAGCAAGGTAAATTTTACTCGGCCTCGGCAACCAGGCAGGAGACTCAGACCCAAAGTAGGAAGAAGAAATCCATGCATGCATATTCTCCCTAATTGTTACAGCGTCACAGATACTGGGGGAGGTAGACGCTACAGGGGTGTTTGAGGCCGAATATGGAAACCAGAGATCCTTGCCTGCATTAGCTCCATCGCGATACTTCACTAGTGATGAGCGTAAATTGGGTTCGGTATTGTCTACGGAGATCTCCTGAGAAAAGGCTAGAGAATCGTTCAACGGCGTGAATTGAATTACAAAGCAAAATTCTCTCTCAAAGACTCGTTCTCGAGTATAAACATTCCCACCTTCTCAGTCTTGTCATACGTTGTCTCGATTGTCCAGCACTCTAGTTCTTGTGTGCAAGCCGTTTTACACCGAGCTCTTCTATAACCAGTCATAAAATCACGCCGTGCCGCTGTCGACGTGCCTTCTTCCAACTCACCTCTTTCTCAATCTACGATGACTGTGGGCGCGTTACCCAGTCCCGAACTACATAACTCAAGTGTTGGACACTTCCGCCTGGTATTGGGCCACGTTGGCATCTCGCACAATGTTCTACAACATCCATACCGAGGAGAGGGAACAGCCGAGTCGCCATTCCTCGTCGAGTTCCTCCCGGAAGACCCCTATAACCCGATGGAATTTCCCCAATGGAAGAAATGGACAATCACTTTTGTCCTGGCCATGGCCTCTCTAGCCGTTGCTTTTGCAAGTACGGCGTACTCGAGCGGGATAGAGGACATTATGAAATCATTCCACGTATCTAGCGAGGTCGCAATCATCGGTCTGTCGCTGTTTGTCCTGGGACTGGCGGTCGGTCCAGTCTTCTGGGCGCCTCTGTCCGAGGAGTATGGTCGCCAGTATTTATTCATCACCACCATGACTGCCCATGTTGCCTTCAACGCGGGGGCGGCGGCTTCGAGGAGCATAGAGACTCTGATTATACTCCGGTTCTTTGCTGCTGTCTTTGGAGCTGCGCCGTATACCAACTCAAACGCTGTGCTTGCCGATATATTCCCTGCGTCGCAGCGAGGTCTGGCCATGACCTTCTTTGGCGCCGCGCCGTTCTTGGGCCCCGCTCTCGGTATGTTGCCCACATTCTTCCTTAGCATAGCCTATCCTCTGACTGTGATTGAGGTCCCATTGCTGGAGGGTTCCTGGGTGCTGCCGGTGGGTGGCGATGGATCCAAGGACTCATGGCAATCTTCACTGGGGTTTGCTTGCTAGTCTGCGGCCTCTTAGTGCCAGAGACCTATGCCCCAGTACTTCTCCGATGGCGAGCAGCCAAACTGTCAAATATGACGGGCAAGGTCTACATGTCCTCGGTCGACGCGAGCCAGAAGAGACATTCGGTCGGTCAGACTCTCAAGCGTGCCCTTCTGAGACCATGGGTTCTCCTCTTCCGCGAACCCATCGTCTTGCTCATGACGCTTTACCTGTCTGTCATATACGGGACCCTATACTTGTTCTTTGCCGCCTTTCCTATCGTCTACCAGCTCCAGAGGGGTTGGTCGGTGGGCGTTTCCGGACTGGCCTTTATCGGAACCGCTGTTGGTATGTCTTTTTCGATACTCTACGTGGCTGTCTACGACAACAGACGATATGCTAGAATAGTTGTTGCAAAAGGCGGCGCTGCTCCTCCAGAAGCCCGGCTTCCAGCAGCCATTGTTGGATCTGTATTTGTCACGGTTGGGCTCTTCTGGTTCGCATGGACAAATGGTCTGGGAGTTCACTGGATCGTTTCCATCATTGCATCTGGCTTCTTTGCCGCCGGCATGGTTCTCGTTTTCGTCGGCATCGTCAACTACCTCATCGATTCGTACGTCATATACGCTGCGTCAGTCCTGGCCGCCAACACTATTATCCGCTCTCTGTTTGGCGCCGCGTTCCCATTGTTCACAACCCAGATGTACGAGAACCTCGGCATCCACTGGGCTTCTTCTGTGCCAGCTTTCCTTGCGCTGGCGTGCTTGCCTTTTCCCGTCCTCTTTTACAAGTACGGAGAGTCGATTCGCTCAAAGTGCAAGTATGCCGCTGAAGCTGCAGCTGTGCTGGCACAGATTCGTGCTGCGCATCAGGTTATCCCCAAGAGAACTGATGCTGAGGCTGGAAGGCGATCAGTATCGTCCCGGAACTGATGAGTTTCCGTCTGTGGCAGGTCTCAAAACAGACGGAAGGTATTTCTGTGCCACATTTGTTTAGTGAAATACTTGCCTAGTGTTGTTTTATTCACTAGAGGTCTAGTCTTGTCCTAGGGTTGTTTACTATATGAAGTTGAATGTTTATAGCCTGTTGGCCTACACCGGCCTGGAAGACTTGGCTATTTATCGATTCCACTCATGTTCGTTTTATTGCCTTTCTACGCTTAGCTACATAAGATTAATAAATCATCAACAGACATTGTCAGGTCCACACAACATCGACCCAATACCTGCAAATCATCAAGTACCATACCCTACATCCGCTCACATTCTATGGAATCCATCTTGCCCGCCAACAGAACCTCTCCTTGCCCCTCAATTGCATCAATCCAAATCAGTGCTCTGGCCAGATCAATAGCTCCATGCATATCCGCGATACCCTTAGCCCTCATGGCGGCCTCAATGTGTGACAACAATTCTTCCATGCCATCGCCAGGCTGAATAAGTGCACAAGTCACCAGTGCCCAGAGTCCAAGGTCGTTGAGATGAGTAGTGACTCTATCCATGACAGGTAGAGACAATGTGGTCATGAAATTTGCCCAAAGCGACACCATGTCCAACGTGTTCAAAGAGAACAAGCCCTTGAGGCGGGAAAGGAGCATCAGGCATGTCAGTCTGATCATCTCACCAAGGATGAGAACCTCAGAGGCCTCACCACCGACCTGGCAAACACGACAGACAGAGAGCAGATGATGGGTCACTGGACCGAGAAGATTGATAGCACTCACCGAATCTTTCCAAAAGTGAGGACTGTGGCTGTTGGAATTTACTTTTTGCGCTATCGAGGACATCATGCACAAAGCTTCTGATACGGGTGATAGTTGTGGAAATGCCAGTTTCATGTAGCTTGCAAGAAATCTTAAAGCAGGCAGCGTTCCTTTGGCTGATTCGTTTGCTGTGGGAAACGCGCTGGGGACGGGGAATCGCGGTGTCGTATCGAGGGCCGCACTGCCAATGAGATCCAACCTGATGTTGTTATTATTATCTAAGCCACTTCCTCGGATGCTGGAATAGACCTACCATGAAGCTATTGCCGGGATATGGTTATCCATCCCATCGATGCCACCGCGGAGTTGGGATACTTGATAGAGCCCATCGACATGGGTCGACCAGCGCCCCCAGTCCCCAATATGTACCTGTCTCAAGTGGTTAGTGTATAGAATACAGACACAATGAATACTACTAACATCATGGCAAAGACACCCGATGATGGTTGCTACAACTCCAGCACTCGTGCAGTCAAAGGGATCGCTCAAGCGGGTCGACAAATCCTTGAGGGCCTTGGAGTAATATCTCACAGCCTCCATGTCGTTGGCAGCTGTGAGGACAGGGTCGTTGTTCTTGCGATTCCAAAGGAGCAGCGTAGTGGCCATGGAAAGATGCAAGGTAGTGGGATCAGAGAAGCCGATACGGACCCATATTGAGTGGAAGGGCTGGTTTATGTACTCTGATTCCGCCGCAACTGCAGGTAGGACAAGTCAGCAGATCTATATCGCGACGAGACGGCCCGAACCTTCTTTTCTTGGGTAGGCTCACTGAAGTGGACAATTTGTAGAGTACGGTCACTGAGTTCGACTCCGAGTATTCCGAGCCGGTTTAGTTGGAACAAGCGATGAGGAGATCGGGTTTCAGGCGCGTCAGGTCTCTGGCCATCCACAGGATGCCCCTCAAGCTGGAAATCATTGCTGTCTGCTTGGGGTGTCAAGATCTCGAGAGGAATGACGATGTGTCGGGGCTTTTTGCGCCGCGATTGCCCAACATTGGCCATGACATGGCGACGAATGCCTTTTTGGACATCGTGTCGTCGAATATCATCTGGGTGGGATAGGTTGACAAAGGCAATGCCGTCCCTGTTGAGCAACTGATGGCGATGATGCCGCGGCATTGAAGCTGGGTGGAGTTTCGTCGACCTCGACCGTCGTCTGGTTACTTTTTGGTCACCAAGTATTGACACAATGGCTGGTATCGTCGCTTCGTCTAATGTTCCTGCTGGGAAAAAGTGTTGGATGGTGGTCTATGAGTCCCCTGCTGGGCTATTTGTCATCCGTGCTAATTGATGAAACGGGAAGTGTTACCGGTGCAGATTGGATCACGTGACCAATGTGCTGTTGGTGACATGACCGTCTTTCTCTATGGCCTTATTTGCCGAGCTAGGCTTATGTATACATTATTTTTCAGTAGTGCTTTCGCTAACTTCCTCAGGATAGCTCTCCCTCATATGACCGTTAAAGAGATCCATAGGCTTTAAGTCCCGTAGTACATCATCGTCCACCTCAAAGCCCTTTTCACTCAAAAACCTCAAAATTGCTTCCTTTACCTCTCTTACATCGCTATACTGATAATTCCAGCACTTGTGAACAACTGCTCCAAGGTATTGATCCTCTAAGGATGGAAACTCGCTTCGGATATACATATCCTCTCTCTCTTTAAACGGTAAACCTGTCCCATCCCCGGGCCAGAACGTAGTCATCATCTCGTAGATAGTGTTCCCGTAGCAGAAAAGATCAGTCTTCTTGGATGTTCTGATATACTTGCGGTGGATCTCTAGGGTCGGATGAAATGGAAGCGTGGGGATGATCCTACTTGGATAAAAGGGCCAGCTTGCTGCTGTGAACCCGACCAAGAACATGGACAAGGTAGAAGACAGCCAGATATTTGACCTATCAAAATGTCCAAAAATGACATGATGCGAATGCACAAACTCCAAGGCTGATATGAGCTGCAAACACCACTGGTAAACTAGTGGGAGATACTCCGTGCGAGGGCGGCAAGATGAGGCAGAGGCCGACCCTGGTGGGCTCGTATATATCAGTTGATGATGGTGCAACATGAAGCTTTTGAGCGAAGGCCCGGATGGCCTTTTCAGGAGGGGTAGAGCGGTCCATGGATCTCGGCCAAGGTATCTACAAAGGGTGTTAGGATGCGCAGCAGTTGTATTTCTTGAGTATTGGGCCAAAAATAAGGGAAGGAAACTGGAATTTGCGGCAAGAAGCGAGAATATTCTATCACATAGGGAAGGTAGTTGGGCGCAATAATTGTCGGGCACAGAAACATGAACTCACTCAGCAATCCGAGGATG
Organism: Fusarium euwallaceae; assembly: GCA_002168265.2. Classification (NCBI taxonomy): domain Eukaryota; kingdom Fungi; phylum Ascomycota; class Sordariomycetes; order Hypocreales; family Nectriaceae; genus Fusarium; species Fusarium euwallaceae. The sequence goes on from NHTE02000018.1 coordinate 18,330, forward strand.
GGGAGAGGATGCCTTGAAAACGTCTTCGTATATGACACAGGTCTTTCGAGCCTTCCATGCCAAATCCCCTTCGCTCCACACGGGGCCGAATACGAGGTCGCTCTGGGAATCGTAAGAGGAGGGGAGCATGAGGATGGTGTCTGGATCGATGGGGATCAGGTCGAAGTCACCCTCGATACACCCATAGGAGTTGTTATCGGAATATACTATAGGAGGTCGAGGGTCTGGCCGGCGAGGAAAATTGATTTTTCGTGCAGGTGATGCTGTGCGAGCCATGGCTGGTGTTTGCACCCAGAGCAAGTCAGGAAGGGATGAAATCGGGTGATTGTGGAGAGGGAGAAGAGAGGGAAGCATAGACATTTATTAATACCCATGTCCACATATACCTGTATCGAATTACCTTCTTAGCGAGGCAAGGCTTTACCGGATTGGCCGAAACCGTGTGTGTGGTGGGTGTCTCATGAATTTAAGTCGATCAAACGGACGGGTTCCCCCCTGCCGAATGGGTCTCTAGCCCCTACACCCGAGAATTCCAGCCCCCTGAGTTTTGTGCGCCAGGCGCTAGCTACTCTTTTCTCCTTTTTCAAACACGGTTCAATCAACATCACGGCAGGGTTATGGGCCATGATCCGCGAACATCCACATGGGTTATTTGACAAGACCCCAATTCTCCAGGCTCTGTGGAATACCTATATCGACTTCTAACTAAACCGCGTCCGCTCGACATGTCATTTGCCTGTCCATGGCCCAACAGTGGAAGGCGGTAAATTGAGACACTTATCCGTCCTCTCCAGTTTCACTTTTCGCATCTCCCCACCAGCTTGCATAATTTCATCCCACATGTCATCATACGGAATGCCCGCATCTTTCCTGTGCTGGTTCATCATTTTGACGTTACTCCTGGCCTTGTTGACAATGTTGTCAAGTTCATCTCTGATGAACTTGGGCCACTCGTTTCGGAGGTCGCTCTTTGCTCCCGTCCGTTCGGGATACCAATCGTCAAACTCTTCAAGCCAGTGGAGGATCCCGTTGTATGTATCGCAATACGAATCCCATACCGTGTCAAGGTTCAAGTAAGAGAAGACCATTCCTATCTCTCGAACGACTTTCAACTGTTCGGCGCCCTTTTCAAGGCCGTTAAAGGTGCTCTGGGTTATGCCATTGTTGCCTTGAAAGTAGCTACCCTTGAAGCCATTCGACCTAGTCATGAACACTGTCAAGCGGTCTTGATGATCGACACTACCCAGTTCATCGACAATGTTGTGGATCAAGGGTCCTGAGTCCCACTTCTCGAACGGCGCAAGAATGTAGTCCTCGGTCCATACCCTTAGTCTTTTTGTCTGGGCGTGTTCTGGCAACCATTTGTCAAAGAAGCGGGCGATGGTTTGGGCTTCGAATACATGCTCGGTCTGATAGAGCGCGTGGTACGCTTTGCCCCGGGTGTACTGCGTCTTCGTCGGCCTTTCTCCTGTCATCTTAGGCCAAGGGTAATGGACATCCCAGCTTGCATGCTGCGACACGTCGAACGAAGTACAGGACTGAGAAGAGTTGTGGAAATACTTCTTGATACCGGTATAGTTCGGCGAAGCATCCCAGTTGCGAGCAGTCGTCGGTTTTACGTGCCAGTCCGGATATTGACGATACTTCTCTGACAGGACGATGACAGGGTCGAAGTTGTCATCAATCATGATATCAGTGCGCCAGAACGTGACCTTTTTCCGGTCGGAGCCAAAGCCTTCATTGTCCAGCGACCTGGCTTCTAGCTTGTGAAGTGGGCTGCTCCAAGCATCCTCGATGGAGGAGCGTTTCCATGGCGAGATACCGGTCCCAATTCCTGAGTCAGGATTGGGCATCATCCCGATATTTGGTTGCGACGGATCATCGGGTGGGAGCCAAGCACAATTGCAGCAGTCAACAATCTTGGACTCGATTTCAAGGTAGCAGGAACCGCACGCATCGCATGTCAGCTCGGTCTTCTCCTTATCCCTGCCCCTGCCCTGCTCGCTGAGAAGATCGTCCGGACCCGGAACGCCCTCCATGATGTTCCGGTAGTCCCCGTCGTATGGGACGGACCGGTTCTGGCGCTTCGTCTTTTTCTTGGAGTTGCTCTCTTCATCCTCCCCATCCTCAATGTTGGCGTCACCTCGGGAATTCCAGCACACCTCTTTGTCGACTCGGGCTCGCTGTTGATCCAGCACTGTCTCGTAGCTGTCTTTCCAACCGACAAAGTCACCTCTGTCAAGCATGGCGACATTCTGTTGGCTCACGCTGGTTTGAAGACAAATCTCGCCCTCGCCATCTTGCATGACGAACGAAGCACCCAGGCGTTGAGCAACACTCATGTCTGGCAGACTTCCGGTTGCTGAGGAAAACTTGCCCGAGAACTGCAAGCTGATATCAAGTCCAAACTTGATGGAGTTTGTCACCATGATTTCGCCTTTGCTCTCTTCCATGGAGGTCAACTTGCTCTCGGTGTCCAGCTGGAGGCTTTCGGCCTCTCCCTTCGCATCGACCTTTGGAAAGTGGATGTTGCCTTTGCCCCAATCCCTAGAACATGGTTAGTGTTATCATAGAAACCAAGATGTAGGCCTTGACTTACGCCTTAACTTCCGCTCGCATGTACCCATTGAACCCAACTTCCAATGAGTCGTCGCCTTGCGTTGATAGAGACACTTCCTGCTCCGAGTACCTGTCGAACCCAGCCCATCCATGGTAGACCGACTGGCCATTGATGGCCCTTCTGCTACCACGTGACAACCTGTTGGTACTTCCCTTCAAGGATGTATCCAAGGTCCCGATGCCGGCGACAGTGAAGGAAGCGTCGGTCTGGCCTTGAATGTGTAGGAAACCAGCGGACTGGTGGACCTCGACCTTGCCAGCTGGATCCCATGTGGCAATCATCGAGAAGCCGTGGAAGAACTCGACGTCCGTCTGGCCATCAATTGCCACAGCAATTCCTTGGCCTTCCTTCCCGTCTTTCCCCGTACACGTCTCACCATTGTAGTAGATGAGCTTGGAGATGTCTTGCTTCCCGACGTCTCCGAGGTTCCCGTTGCCACCAAGGGGGATGGAGTCAAAAGCCTCAAACCATTCACCTTGCTGGCCAGAGAAGAACCTGTCGACGAGACTCTTAAGGTCCCGCTTTAACTTGGGGGCGCCAGCAACAACCGCCTTCCAGTAGCCCTTGACGTTGGAGTAATCCATGCGGATCGAGATTTTACCGGCGTCGCGGCGTACAAGTTGCATGTTGTAGTCGAAGGTGAAGTCATACACAGCTGAGATGGGTTCCGCGTCGCCTATGGCCGCTGGGAAAGTCTGGTTCTGAGAGGAAGCGAGGGAAATCGCCCTGGCATAGGTGCCAGCGCCGCATTCGTCAGGCATCTTGACGATAGTGCCCTCAACTCCGTTCTTATCGACCCCAAAGCACTGTTCGAAAGTCCCAGAGAGGCATATCACACGAGCAGACTGCGGCTCATGCAACGGGGCTTCGAGTAGGTCTGGAGGGCAGTCGAGGAAGTGTAAGCCGGGGTTGTCCCTCTTCGACATGGAAGAAACCGCAGTATCAGAGCCGGAAATGAGGAAAAAAGCGAACCCAGACTCATTTGGATTCATGTTGTTAGCATCTTGTCCAAATGTTCGAAGCTCAAAGTTAGTTGTTGCGTCTGCCGGTGGAAAATACTCCTTGGGAAAGATCTTTTCCAGCTCAACTGGAAGCAGGGGCTGTTTCTTGTTGCCAGGAGGATCGCAGCAAAACGATTGTTGTCGACCTGGGCTCTAGTTAGTATTCCCCTTATTCATGTTTGCTGTTCGAGCCCCTTCTCACCATTGTGACAGAATCCGCCTATGCTAGTACCAGGGCCTTGGGGGTCGAGGTCAAGTGTGATCTGGCCATTGCCACACTGTTGCGAGCAAAAATTGCCGGACTTCCAGTTGCAGTTCTTGAAGGAATCCTTCTTTGGGCAACAGAGCTTGCGTTTGGCGTACGACATGGCTCCCGATTCAAAGTCGACGCTCTGTCTGCATCGCTTACCGCCAAGCGGTCCTCCAGTGTCGGTTGTGAGAACATGGGGCCTTTCTGGGGGACAGGAGCCGCCACAAGAAGACCAGGTGCATATTTCAAGGTACTTCTTCATGTTTCCTGCCTTGCAGCAAAACGCCATGTGGCCTCTGGTGGCAAACAGTCAACCTTTGTCTACCACCGACAGGGATTCAACTTACCTTATGCACTTATCGACATAGGAGCCATCTTCCAAATCTCCCTTCCATCCACGCTTCTCGGACATGACTTTGACCTCACCTGGATCACACTTGCCAGCACAGTCGGTTTTCGCACCACCAGTGCCCTTGGTCCAATAACAAGTGTCCTCTGTCAGGCTAGACCAGGCTGGACAACAGATATAGCGAGCGTTAGAGCTGCTTCCGCTACACCTGCAGTGAATGAAAGTTAGCCAATCAAATCTAGCAGCTTCATTCGGTGAAAGACACTCACTCTTCCCTCCCAAAATCAGTGCTGGCTCTGCCTACGGCAGTCTCGCCAACTCCGCAAGTGTCCCCACACTCGCTAAGCCGGCACTGAGAGGCATCATCGGAAGAGAAGCCTTGTTGGAAGTTAGGCATCCTGGATCCAAATCCAAGAAAGTTGCTTTCTCCTAATTCACCTCTGCCAGTTAGAGCAGAGAGGGCCGTATTTTTAGAGTCGTCCAAGTCAATGGCCCAGATCATCAAACCGCCCAAGCCGCGCTTGTTGGCAAACTCGATCTTTTCGCCGAAAGTCCTCTCATCATCGAATGAGATCCAGCTGTTGTCGCCATAAGTCATGTAGTTGACCTTGGCATCCTTGTCGTATGTCGCCTTTGCCCCAGATGTCTTGATGAGATCCATGATTTCTGGTGTGTAGTGTCAGCGAGATCCTCAACTATGAAGGCCATCCACCACCACTCACCGGAGTAGGAAAGGAAGCCAGCTGTGTCAGTGCATCTCCCCTTGTCTCCAGGGCCACTGAAACGACATCCGGGTCTCCAGCAACCCGGGTTTTGCAGTTTAAACGAGCGTCCATAAAAGCCAACGCCAAGAACAATGTCGCCCGGCGGGATGTCGTTGCGCCAGAACTGCATCATCTATCAGCTAAATTTTTCCAGAAATGCCATAAACCGAAGCGAAAATAACTCACCAAGTCAAGGGCCAGGTCGATCTCTGTAACGTTTGTATGGCCAAGGATCTTATTCCCGATGGGATTATCGCGATCCCATACCCCATGAAGATCATAAGACATCAAGTTAACCCAGTCAATATAGTTATGCATACCTTTTATATCAAAATGTCGAAGATACCAATAAGAAGTCGGCGCAGTATAAGTGACAAGGTAGTCTTCTCCTCTCGATCTAATGGCAACTCGCAGCTCCCTCAACAGACGAGAATAGTTCTTACCATCCCCGTCCCCGCCACCGCGATCTTTGGCGCCAGGGTACTCCCAGTCAAAGTCAACACCGTCGTATCCGTACTGCCTGATGAAACCGAGTAGATTTTGGATGAATTTCGTGCGGCCTTCAGCGGTTGACACCATGTCACTAAACACCTTTTGCCATTTGCCGGGGTCGTTGTGAGTCCAGCCACCTAGTGCTATCTGGATCTTCAAGTCCGGGTTCTTATTTTTGAGCATCCCAATCTCCCTGAACAGCCTTGATTTGACGTCGGGCATATTGGTGATACGGAAGTCGCCAGGTGTGATGAAACCAAAAGAATAGATGAGGTGAGTGATATCATGGACGGGGATGTCATCGGGGGCCATGTGTTCGCAGGGCTTGTTTTCGTTCCACGCTTCCCAATAAGCAATGATCTTCTGCTGAACGTTGGTCTTGGAGACAGAAGGCTTGGGCTGGTCGCACTTGGATTGACAACCTTTCTTGCAGTACCTAGGCCCGCTCATGTTAGTGCATCAAAGGTCAAGGGTGGCGTCGGGGTCTCCCACTCGGTAGTTGTTCCACAAAAGCCGAACTCGCTGCAACAGACGTTCAAAGGGCATGTTTTGCCTGGAGGATTGGAGTACTTTCCGCACTCTGCTTTAGCATCGCAGTTGGATAGGCAGCCTTTCCCGCAGTATTTCGGTTCATAACTAGGCAGATATTAGCCGTGTTTCAGACGAGGCGTGGACAAGTACTCACCCGCACCAACCACTCTGACCACAACAAGCCCCATTCTGGCATGGTCGACCAGGACCGCATGTGTAATCATCGGATGTAGCAGAGGAAGACGTTTGACCTCCCTGAGGGGTGAGTTCCCGGGGGAGAAGGACATCGCGTATGGACACGGAAACGGGCGTCATGAATCCGGCAGAGCTCGTCTTAGGGTGGTGGGGTGCATTGCGAAGATGGACGTTTTGTGAATGTCTCTGCAGGTGGTGTAGGTGATGGGTATGACGATTGGCCGCTTGGGCCTGGGAAAGGAGAGAAAGAAAAATGAGAGTGAAAGAAAGACGATCAAAAAGACAGAACATGGCGGAAGTCTCTGGGGGACAACGCCAAACCTTGAATGATTGGAAAATCTGAGAATAAGTCATGTATGAACCCAATTGCTAATCTGTCATGTCCCAACGCCGCGGTGTATGGCTTTATGTATAGGCCGTAGGGCCGATACTGAGCACACGATCATGTTCCTAGCCAGCTTATCGATTCTGCGCACTACTTTAAAAATCGCCGGGGCCCATCCCTGCCCTTCGTACTTCAAGGACGGGGGGTCCATTGATTTGCAAAAATTAAGGTATATCCACACATAACCAATTTCTCATATGAATAGATATCACTTCATTTTAAGCATAATCCTCTATATCCGCAAAGTTTTGTTTCGTAAAGGAAGGATACATCTATGCTGGTGGCGTTCCCAATATAAATTGAGGTACCTGCGCTATTTTTGCAAATCAAGGGACCTTTTGTAAATTCAATGGACCCCCGTCCCTGAAGTACGATTTTGAGCCCCCCAAAGTAGGCAGCTAGGTGTCTCTTCAGCTGGTATCACAGTTGGGGTAGTAATCAACAAGCCAGTCGGAACGAAGATATCTCGCCTCGATTCCACTTATCAGCTGTCATGGAACCTCGTCTCGGCATTGTTTGGTGGATCTGCGGGTGGATCAAAAGCCCGTGCAGATGCCTGTGACGGGTGTTGGTAGGAGATTTATGCCTATATCGAGTCACTCTCTTCACTTCCTAGACGTCGAACCAACAACATCAGGTCATGGATCCAAACTCTGATCAAAATGAAGAGATGATCCGTTGCCATCCGCCCCGTTGCAATCTCAGTCAAGCGTCTTCAATCTCGGCAAGAAGGGTCTGTTGGCTGCGCAACTCGGCCGCAACTCGCCGATCGTTCAGCTGTGAATCTGTCTAGTCTGCGGCCGTTCTTATTCCCTTACTTGGAAGGGCTCCCAAATCCTCATGTCTTTTGCTCATGTGTGCTCCTTTTGACTTCCGTCGCCCACTGTTTGTTCCATCGCCTCAACCACGCGAACTTCAATCTTTTCCTCAGTAGCCTCTGGCACAATCACCTTTCACCATGCGTAGGGGCCCCTACCAACCAAACACAGCCCAACTCCTCGGTATTATCCTTTGCTCCTTTCTGTCTTCCGTGCTGGCTCAAGAGTACTCGTGGAGTCTCGGCGTCGTGGACAGTTCCATTTTGCTTGGTGCAAATCAGACCTGTCTCGATGTATTTAACGCGAATGTGTCTTGCGCACCTATCATCCAAGACCTATTCGAAAATCCGTATCTGGACTTGGAAGAGCCAGATCTCTCAGCCTTTTGCCAGAATACCTGTTACTCCAGTCTGGTATCTCAACGGGACCGCATCCAGGCTGAGTGTGAAGGCGCCATCTACCAGGATCCTGTGAGCGAGTGGCGATGGCAACCCACATACTTGGTCGAGACGGCTATACTCGCTTTCAACATTACCTGCCTGAAGCGAAGGTATTGCATATCGCCAAATAAGATGCAGACAGAAGCTAATGAAATTCTTAGTGACGACTCTCTCTGTAATATTTGGTACAGGGAGGGAGCATCCAAGGTGGAAAACCCCGACTGTGACGAATGTTACGTCATGTTGCCGTTCCTCGAAGCAGTGCTCCCTGCTGGTCACCATGACAGGGGTAGCTCAATGTACGAGTCGGCGACCTCAAGCTGTCAGTTCGACGGCCCTCCAATTACAAAGACTATGTCTGGCCTCTTCATCTCTTCGTACGCCCCCCTCGCCCCCCGGGAAACTTCTCCGAGATCCGACAACTGAAACAAACCAGCCCAACAGCCTCGTCGTCGTGTGATTCGCAATACAAGATTCAGAGCGGGGATACCTATCTTAGCGTTTCGCTCTCTCAAAACGTCTCGACGCATGACTTGATTACTGCCAATGGACTCAAATACTCATTGAAGAACTTTCCCGCCTCTGGTACGCTGTGCATTCGCAACCAATGCCAAGTGTACGTGGTAAAAGACGGGGACACTTGCGATTCGATTCAAGAAACCACCCATCTCAACTTTGCCGAGCTTCGGTCATGGAACCCCTACATCAATGGGTTATGTAACAACATTGCGGACAAAGTGAACCAGACAATTTGCGCTAGCAATCCCCTTGGCGATTTCTCCATGAGCGACTCCATTCCCAGTGAGTCTGCGACTCTGGTTCCTGACAACCTTGCGCCCAATACAACCACCAACTGCTCGATATATCACGAGGTACAGGCTAAGGACGACTGTTCTACTCTGGGTGTCAAATATGGGATCGAGCTGAAGGATTTCATCTTCTTGAATCCCATGGTCTGGGAAAACTGCACCAACTTGTGGTTAAACACATCATATTGTGTCGCGCCGGTTGGTTCCATCTCCGAATACCCCGGATACGGTCCTGAAAAGCCCACATTTGACTTTGAGCCGGTCGATATTGTGTTCCTGCCGTGGGAGGATCCTTGGGAAGAGTGGAGGAATCGCCAAAAACTGGTTCCACTCGCTACTGGCACCCGCAAAGACTGTTGGAATTACGACTGGTGGAATAACAGCGAAGTCAGCCTCCCAGAGGTCTCAAGTGTGGCCTTTGTGTACGAAGTCAACCTGGAACTCTTTCTGGCTTGGAACCCAAGTCTCGAAGGTGAAGAGATCATCAAACCCAGCGTGTCCTATTGCGTGGCTCTGTCTGAACCTACACCTACTCCATGGAAACCCCCAAACCCCCGAGCACCCGGTGAGCCGGAGGATTGCATTGCATGGTTCCCTGCGACCCTCTCTTGCGAGATTCACGTCATTAATATGCGGATGGACATGGGGACATTTGTGAAGCTCAATCCTTCCGTTGGTGAAGACTGCTCAACTTTCATCCACGGAACTTGGTACTGTTACCAGGTCATCGCTGACAATGATTGGAACCTTGGAGATGAGGAAGAGAGTCCAGATGGAACTCATACTACGTTATCGTCGACCAAGGCATTGTCAACACAGGCCACGAAAACAACCTCACAGGTGGCTTCAGCCACGCCTAGCCCTACAAGAACGACCAAGGTCAGCCCCGACGGCACTTGTGGGGGCTCCGAAGGATACACTTGCAAAGGGTCAGACTTTGGAGACTGCTGCTCTTCGAGTGGCTACTGCGGCTCAAAGGATGCCTACTGTGGCGGAGGCTGTCAGATAAAATACGGAACATGCAATGTGGGTAGTGACAGGATCAGCCCAGATGGGACATGTGGAGGAGACAAAGGTTACACTTGCGAAGGATCCGAGTTTGGCAAATGTTGCTCTGAGTATGGCTACTGTGGTAGCGAGTCTGCCAACTGTGGAAAAGGATGCCAGTCCAGGTTTGGGAGCTGCACATAGGGTCTAAATTTCTTCTATGATGTAAACTGCTACTTGCGGTATTTTGCGGCACTGGGTGTTGATGTCTTGACAGTTGCAGATACCGTCCCTTTGATTATGGCTTTTGTTGTAGTTGCCACGAGAAATAACATCAAGTAGCGTTTTAACGTAGGCTTTGCCCCTAACGAAAGATCGTGCCTCGGTACAGAGCTGTGACTTTTCAACGCGCCCCTTAAGTTCCAGGAGTCCGCTTTTGTGTCGGAACAGTTCACAGGTGAAGCATCCCTGCTCAGGACCACTATGGCGATAGGTTATTCCAAGTCTTATTAATCCATGCATATAGTAGAGGTAATAAAGATCGGATGTTCTTATCTTAAATACTGTTGGAAAATGTCTTCTGGTACGTCTTTGCCCAAGTAGTGCGGTATTCGCTCATACATCTCCCATGCGCTGTGCCGAAGAAACCTTGTTTGCTCCCTGATCCATTGCTCAAACTCATGTCTCTCGATAGTCTCACCACTCTTCTCCTTCTCATCCAAGGTTGCCAAAACAGTGTCAACACGTCCTCGCAGGCGTATGAGCTTTTCTTGCAGGAAGACATTGCAAAAGACAGGAAGATTGTCATTTGCAAGATCCACGCTTCGAAGTGAGGTGTACTGATCATCAAGGTTAGGGTCTGCAAATGCATAGCTACTTACCATACTTATGCGCTCTGGCACGTTGACGGCTCGCAAGGCAGCGTGCTCTGTGCACCCTCCCTGCATGATAACAGCCCCGCCGATAGTTGGACTTTTGACTTTAACAATGGAACCATCTCCAGTCCTGATGGCTGTCTCGCCCCCTTCCATACCTCTCGTGTTACTGAGCATGACAACGCAAACAACGGGGACCTGGTCCTTGTGCCAAGAGTCGATGGGTATGTCGTCGTAGGAAGACTTCTGTATTTCACTGGGCGATAGTGGAGTCGCAGGAGTCTCTGTGAGATTGTAGACTCCGGCTAAGCCTTCTGGGCCAAGCTGAATGTTGACCAGGCCTAGATCGGCTTCTCTTTTCAAGAGACGCAACCCAAACCCAGCTGCCTTCTCTACAGCAGCCTGGGTTGCAGGATGTTGCCACGCCTGCAGTGTGAACTTTGCTGTCTGTGGGTTTGCATAAGCTAAGAATCTAATATTCTTTTAAAGGAGGGAGAGGAGACTACCAACCTTCTCGTGACCCGCGATGTAAGCAGGGGCACGATCCCAAGATCTGAGATACTTGTCGAGAACTGGTTTACTGAGCATCTCGCGGCGCAGAATACGCACTCCCTCTTCAGAGAAGAGAGGAAACGGGTCCGTATAACAGAGATTGGGGGCATTCTGTGGTTGCGGCAGGCCTAGTTCCTCAAAGGTATGGACTTGGGTAGGCGGCTGGAAAGCCAGGTGAACCTCGGGATCGAAGTCTGGCACATGAGGGTCGTCAAACACAGCTCTTTCCTGCGTATGAGTGGTTGCTGGAGCCATGGCACAATTTGCTGATGATATGATGTGATGGACGTCTGCCAAGAAAGTATAGCTTTCGGAAAAGAGCTTTGTTCGCGCTTCTATGATAGAAGTTTAGAGACCTGCCTATTAAGGAGAATAGTTTCACTACATGGCGTAGTTGGAGCGTTCTTATCATCTGCTTCGATCCCCACGACGCCCTGCCGCTACATGAGCGCCCTGCCGCTACATGCATGAGTTATACCTAGCTATTTAGAACCAATTAGAGAGTCTGCTGTTAACCTTTCCGAATTTGGTAAAAGAATCCCGCTATTATTACCAGTCTAACTATCCTTGGCTTTACTATCCGATAACATGCCAACAGATAAGAACCGACTACAACCTCAGCAAGGAGGAGAAGCCTACAAGTCAATCAATCAAAGAACTGGAATCCCCCTTCGACTTGCACTTTCCTCGGGACTTTCCTCGGGATTCAGTATTCAGAACTGCTACTCTACGTTAGGCTAATATGAATTAGGAAATCACATCCTATCTTTCCCCATGTTAATGACGTCTCAACAACGGATGATAAACCCACCTTTATCTGCTTTGTGCGCTGATCCAATCATCCACGGGGTAATTACAGGGAGTCGCACGGCCCATACTATGTAACGTGTGATGAAAAGCTTGTAACTGAGACACTAGCGTTCAACCAACCATCCATCTCGCATTCCAAACACTCGAGCGATTAGACGATAACAGCTCTGCGATACGTAACCGTGATTTAAGTATATGGTGGTGGGAGAGTTCAGCCTCGTATTCCAAGACGTCAGTTGCCCTTCTCTACGAACAAGTCTCCAACAATGGCTCCAGAATCAGACGTGGCAACAGCGGAAGCGAGAGGGTCCAAGGACCTACATGACGACACGACAAAACAAGATGTCAGCACAGGCATCGTAATCCCAACGCTGGTGGAAGGAGAAATGCCAACTACGACAAAGTGGGAGATCTGGTCGTGGTACGCCTATTACATCGGTTCCAATGGACTCGCCTTGTTCAATTTTGGGCCGACTGCCTTCCAGAATTTACTCGACCAGGCTGCATCCAAGGATACTGGCCTTTTGCATTTTGCTGGCCGTGCCAGAGATATCAATAGCATCGTCTTGCTTGCCAATGGCCTCTCTTTCGCCCTACAGGCTATTCTCTTCCTCATCATCGGAGCGTACGCCGATTTTGGAACTGGACGACGATGGATTCTGCTGGTCTGGTCCATTATTTCCTATGGAGTCGGCTTTGGCTGGTTGGGCGTCCAAGATCCTAGCAAATGGCAAACGGCCACAGGCTTATACATCGTCGGCCTGATCGGATACCAAATGACACTTACGTATTGGACCGCCGCATTTCCCTCTCTGGCTAGGAACACGCCTCAGCTCAGAGACGTCGCCCTGCAGTATGAGTCGGGCGAAATCACCCAGCAGGAGATGGATCGCAAAGACGAGGTGGAGAGAAGCAGACTGAGCAACGTTGCATTCTACATACAATCCATCGGCGAAGTCGTCATCTTGGCCATGATTGTGGGCATCATGTTCGGCGTCAAGGTCGACAAGAGCGTAGCGAATAACAATCGAGGGCTCTCGGTGCTAATCGCTTTCGCTACAGCCTGTTGGCTTATTCTCTCGATTCCTTGGTTCATATTAGAGAAAGAGCGTCCGGGAATGAAGGTCCCAGACCACTTGAACATGGTGACGGTCGGGTTTTGGCAACTTTGGAGGGCCCTCGGACAGGTTTGGCAGTTGAAACAAAGCCTGATCTACCTTGTCGGATATTTCCTCCTCGGCGACTCTCTCAACACTACTGTCACAGTCATTGCCACGCTACAGAACCAGGTTGTCAGCTACGAGACTCTTACCTTGACTTACCTGCTCATTGTCGGTATAGCCGCCCAGGCTATTGGCATTGGTGCCTTTTGGCTCATCCAGAAGCGATTCAACCTCAGTGCCAAATCCATGTTCAACGCAGTCATGGTCTCTATTATGCTCTTAGATGGTTGGGGTATGATTGGCAACTGGACTGACAAGTTTGGATTCAAGAACGTCTGGGAGATTTGGCTGTATCAGGCTTTCTATGGACTTTTTGTGTGTCCCTGGTACAGCTATTCTCAGATCATGATCAGTTCAGTGACTCCCAGAGGACACGAGTTTCTCTTCTTCTCTTTGTTTAATATTATTGGTAAATCGTCCAGTTTTATCGGGCCGTTTATCAGCAGTGCCATTATCGATGCCACTCCTGGCGGCACCAATAATAGCGCACCATTCTACTTCTTATTCGCCCTCAGCTTGGTCAGTGCCATTGGTATCTGGTTATTCCTCGATCTGGAGAAGAGTGCTCGAGAACAGGAGAGTTTTATTATTAAAGAGAAGATTCAGATGGGCGAGGAGCTAAGGCTTTAATAATTCTATGCCTTCTTCATCTCCTCAAAAAAGAGCCGACCAACGGCGTCATTACAGTGATTAATCCAAATAAACTCTTGTAACAGCTCCCTCGCCTCCTCCCACTCCAAGCCTCGAATCAGTGGTAGCACCTCCCATTTCCATTTGTCGCGCAGCCAGGTCTCATCGTTGTCGAAAAATGCCAGGCCCCCAATCATCAATATCCAGAACATGGCGTGGCCCAGTCGTTCCGTCGATGGCTCGACTGCGCAGCACAGGTTCCGCAACTGATTGCTGGAATACTTGTACTTGATTCTCATACCCATTACGTTGAAGGTAGTCGTTAGAAACGCCAACATTGTCATGCGAAAACACTCTCCGAGGACATCTTCAACGGCACCTTGAAGCTCCAGAAGTTGATACTGTGCCGTCCATATCCCCGCATGTAACTCAGACTCCAGCATACTATGAGGGGCTGAAGCTGTTGCATGGTTTAGCCGCTGGACAAGGAACTGTAGATTGAGAAATATCGATACCAGCCTCGTGTCCTGAAGAATATCGAGCATCTGTCCTCTGACTGGAGGTAGGGGTAGATAGCCCAAGCTGTAGGCAGGACTAATCAAGGAACGAGCAGCTAAGACAGGGTCGGCTTGAGGAAACATGGGTTTCTGCCCGGTACTCAATGTCAAGCACAGATCAACACTGAATCAGGTGAGTCACTTTGTCACAAGTTCCTATCAAGAAATACTCACCGCGAGAGCACAACTGGCAGTTGTGGATTACCACGGAAGCTGTCTAGACCACCACGGAGGCGAATTATCTCTTTCAGGCCAGCTGCATGGGCTAACATGCCTGACTGATCGTTCCCGATAGCGGACGCGACCCCCAGAGCAAAGACAGTGGCGACAGTTGGGTCAACAAGCGCGCGGCTTTGAATCGAGAGGGTCTGGTTTAGCTGGGAAATAGCCTTCCTGAGGTATAGTGATGTGCTTTTCGACTTCTCTCGCTTTAGAAGAAAGTCTCGAACAGCTGCGCATACGGCAACCATGGAGTAAACATACGCAGGGTCTGTCAGAAGCCAATCCCGCCACTGTGTTGATCGGATGTCACAGGGAAGCCCAAATCCAGCGAGTGAGAACGCCCTCAGTGTACCAGGCCAGACTAAGCAACGTGAGCAAACTGTTACTTTCTTACTTAAAACCATAGATTAGTCTTACGATTTGCCATGATTTCGTAAGAATCGGAATTAATCACCGCTGCTAAACGAACCGCACGTGGGCAAGGTTGGGGTGCCGGAAGTCGCTCAACACGATCTGCCTCGATCACTATCGTAACACGAGACTTCCGATTCGACGGTACTTCTGACGAGACTCCTTGACTATCCGGTAAATATGGAAAGAGGTCATCGCTAAGGGGCACGTGCTCAGCGTCTGAATGGTTGGGAAGGTTTCGCTTGTTTTTGCTACGCATGCAGTGGCTTCGGATCAGTCTTCGATCTGACGCCTTTGGCCTGCCTACACTGTCGGTCGCCAAGAGAACAAATCCGTGGCGCTTCGGATGGCTTGGCGACCTAGACCGACGACTTTCTGCACCTACATTTGCTTCTGGTTGCAAAGTGGACATTGCCGGAAACCTCTTTACTGGACGTGACGCAGGCGGGCTTGTGGCTCAGAACGAAGCCGACAAAGGTATAGAAGGATGCCTGTTTCCGTTGGCTCGGGTGGAATACGGAATATCAGAGGAAGTCCGAGCAGTTGAGCCGGGTCGGGTCCCTTTGTTTGGGGTGGCCTGTGGGAGAGATTTGCCGGTCGATCGCCATTGGTGTGAAGAGTTCAACGGTGGAATATTCGTCCGGTCGCTAAGCGCTAGGCGAGACATTGTTTGCCTCTTTGGGAAACCCCCTGGTCAGTGTTGCACTGGATATCCTACGTCATTGATGCAATTGGGTCGCTCGTATGGTCACAACGCATGGCTTGATAGAAGATACCTACCAGGTTGGCCTCAATGGGATCAACTGTTTAAGGGTTTCAAGTCACTCTCACCACCGCCGTCTGGACCGATTGAAGATGCAAACAGGGGAGACCTTAGCACCAACCTCACAGGGCTGGTCGGGTTCCCAAGTATAAAGGGATCTGAATGTCCCGTCTAAACGACTTTAGAACTCAACCTAGCAACAACTTATCATCTTCATCTTGTAACAATCATCCTTCTACAGTCATGGAGAAACACCACTGTTGGTTCGGCTCGGCTTCCTTCGACCCTGATGTTGACATTCCAGACCTCAGCGGCAAAGTCTGCCTCGTTACAGGTAGCAACACCGGTCTAGGATTGGCGACACTCAAGGCTCTCGCAAAGCACAACCCTGCCAAGATCTATCTAGCAGCACGCTCTCGCTCCAAGGCCGAAGCTGCCCGCTTGGAAATCCAGGCTTCATCGCCAGCCGCAGAAAAGGCAAATATCGACATTCTGGACCTGGACGTTTCATCGTTCCCTTCTATCAGGGCTGCGGCTGAGCGAGTCAACAAGGAGGTCGAGAGACTAGATATCCTCCAACTCAACGCTGGCATCGCCATGATCCCTCCAGCAACCACTGCAGAGGGTTACGAGATACAATTCGGGACGAACTACTTAGGACATGTCCTATTCACCCAACTCTTGATGCCGAAACTGCTCGCCACCGCCGCTATGCCTGGAGCCGATGTAAGGATTGTGTCCATGTCGTCCGTTGGACACAAGCCTTTTGCTCCCAGCTCCGGCATCATCTTTGACGAACTGAAATCGGATATGGGTAACCATGGTGGACACGAACTATACGGCCAAGCCATGCTCGCCAAGGCCCTCTTTGCTTACGAACTCGCCAAGCGGTTCCCTCAGATCACATCGACCTCATTGCACCCTGGAACAGTCAAGTCGGGCGTTTGGGGTGGCAACAAAGACGTCAACTGGCTAATTTTTAACGTCGTGGTTAAGCCTGCAGTTGCTTTGACCGGGGTTACTAACGAGGAGGGCTGCAAAACTCAGCTCTGGTGTAGCTTCAGCAAGGATGTGAAGAATGGGCATTACTATGAGCCAATTGGCAAGGAGGGAAAAGAAAGCAAATTAGCTCGAGATGACGAACTATCAGCAAAGCTGTGGGAGTGGACTGAAAAAGAGCTACAAGCCCACGGAGCTCCAGGGTGGAAGCAAGAATGAAACAGGCGGCGAAGATGCGAGCGAGGCGATGGATGGACGTTGATAGTGTCACGAGTGTTTTCATAAAATGGTTGTCAGATTTGCCCTCTGAGTCCGGTGACGAAGCATAATTGGAACTAGCCAGAGAGACCTTATGACTCAAGTACAACAAATTTTAGTATTTTGCAAGTTCGTAGCCTTTACTACTAGTCTACCTTCTCTATGCTATCCACTGAGACCACGCCCACCAAACCGCAGCAATTCCAATAGCCCAAGGTGTTACGCTGCTTTGTTCGGGCCCGCGCAACAACGGGCTCACGTGCCCTTAGCCTTTCGGCAGGGCTTCAAAGGAAACCTTTGTCTTTCGCCACGGCCACTATTATCTTAGCTTTAGTATAATATAACTATTTTGCCTACCTAGCTTTCTATGACCTTAGAGATTATAATTATAATTTTTATTATATTCTTAGATAATTAAAAAATAATTAATAATTAAATTAATAAATTTAAATTCAAAAATATTTAAGAGATTTAATTATATTAAACTTTTTATAGATTTTTTATTTATTTTTATTATAATTATTCTTAGATTATAATTAATTTTATAACTCTTAAAAATATATATATATATATTTTATGCTATAATATATTAAAAATATGTTCTTTATTATAGTTTAAGTCGGGATACCCGATGACGAAGATCGATGCCAGCCGACTTCCAGCAGGCTCATCATATCAGTGACAGACGTCGCAGCGTCTTCTAGCGCGCCAAAAAGACCGGGCTTGGTCGACACTCGTAAGGTGGGAGCATTTGGATAGCGTTTACGTGTCAAGAGATATATGATGAGAAATAGGCATGAGAACCCGAAAAGAAAGAGTAATGGGGAAACTCGCGCCCTAGCTGAATCAAAGAGTTCATATGGTATCAATGCCATTTTACTCAGCGAGCGAGTTGCGTGTCGATAAAGTTTTGAGCAATGAAGCTTGAGGATAGATGGAAGTGGCCTTGGAGTCGGAGCTAGATCTTATTTTTTCGCAACAGTAGATATGTAAACACTAGTACATTAGGAAGATATACAAGATCTGACCTGTATTACTATTGGTCCCCTCGGACCGTGTGTGAGGCTTCAACCCCGAAGGTGGATATCTTGTACGAGTCGTACATTTGCTAGTGTCCGAGGTGCCGAGCCGAGCGAAGCCGCCAACCGGGCTTATCCAACTACCCGGCATCAGGTGCAGGAAGAAACCAAGCTGCTGGGTTAAAAGGCCGCCTCGGTTCGCATTGGCATGATCAAGTTTGGCTTGCGGAGCAAAAGATCTTAAGCACTTAACACACATTTGACGGATAATCATCAACAGCACCATGTCCGCAGCGTCACCCATTAGCGCTCTATTCGCGGTTTCGCTGAATCCCAGCAACATCAACGAATCAGTCGAATTCTACAAGGATTTTGGATTTATTGTTGACTCAGGCTATGATGCCGTAGGTGGTATGTGACATGTTCAAAATATCCGCATTCAGAGCAATTGACAAACATCCTTTTTCTTTTCTTTGGTTGAATAGATATTCCCGATGAATACTTTGCTGCTAGAGGTGTAAACAAATCGAACTGGGAAAGAAGCATTGCACTTCGCTTACCAGGCGACCCCTACATGCATCTGATTCTGAATTCCTGGACTGGACTCGACAATGCGCCAGGTTGGCCGGCACCCTACAACCAGCTCGGCTCACGAGCCATCACGCTTCTTGTTGGCGACGCCATTGCTGAACTGGCCCGCGTGCGCTCCCAGTTTCCTGGTGTTCGGATTCTACACGACCCTATCCGAATCCAGCGCCGTTGGGGAGTGACCACCTCCGTCCTCCTTCTGGACCCCGAATCTGTCTTCCTCGAGCTCATTAGTATAGAGCACGCTCCAGACTCACCTTATAACCCCTTAAATGTCAAGAAGCCCGCCTTTGAGGAAAAGCAATGGCTGCACTTTATGGTTTCTTGCTCAAACTTCGACGAGACAGAACCATTCTACAAGTCGTTTGGAATGGAGCACGACGCCGGCGTCGACTTTAGGCCAGGAGTGGGATTTCACCCGGTTGGATATGACGCCTTCAAAGCACAGATGAGGGATGCATTCGGCTTTCTCATGGAAAATAGTAAGGGCGTGGCATTTTTAAGATCAAAGTCTGATACATCGAGCTCGATGCATCTCGAGCTATGTCGACACGTTCCCGGTAGGTGCCGATCCGCACGTCAGATCGCGATTGTCTCTAACACCATGCTTTCAGGCTCCTTGAAGAATCCCGATGATCATCCGACCTGGTCGCAGAAAGGCATTTCTCGCTATTGCTTCAAAGTTGATAATTACAAAGCCTGCTTAGAGCATCAAAAGGCTCGAGGTTCCAAGATTTACGTTGAAGACCAAAGAGGTAAGGGATTTCCTTGCCGACATAGGGCTGTAAACACTGACAGCAAGGCCTTCTAGGATGCTTAGAGTGGGGAGATACACAGTGGTTTTTTACTGGTGACCCCGATGGCAACATTCTCACCCAAGAGCAATGGTTCCCGACTAGGTACTGGGGAGAAAGAGATTAGATGTACATAGTTCAAACGCCACTTTTGGTAGTAGATCAATTCGAATAGTTTCCCGAATCAAGAACCGTCGCAAACATGCCAACATTCTTAGTACTTGTTACTTGAAAGAAGAGGAGTTATTCCTTACACTACCAGGCTATGGTAGATTTGACACATGTGCCCGATTTCGTTGCCTCTGGAAGCAACTCACTCTAAATAAACCAAGACCACATTCAAAACGCTGCTAGGAACAAGATTCTCGGAAATTGGCGTGAGTACGATCTGATTGTCAACTCTTAGTGAGCTAGGTACATTTCAAACATGCTTGGTTAGTTTGGTCGACACCCTCCTGGAGCCATTTCAGCCTGAACCCCTGGATCCGCGGACAAACTCTAGCCCACGGAGCAGATTTGAACGAAATTCTTCCACAATCTTCAAACCAGGGGTGCCCCAAAAGGTATGAGGGTACCCAGGGTAGTTGTCTATTTTCACCGGTATTCTGTTGCACGGTAAGACATTAGTGGTGATCTCGACGATGGGCAGAAACTCAATTCTCACCCATGACTCTGGAGTTGGTCCGCAAGCAACTTCCCATGGTCGCGCAAGATGTCGGCTCCACAGGTGACAATGTACGTTGCTGGCAAGCTCCCTAGATATGGAGACAATAAAACGGAGAATGAGGGGTCTCCTAGAGGAACTGCGGTTGCGTCTGGTGAGGTCAATCAACTGTCACATTATGTCTTTCACTGGCTTCCTCTTGCATCCATGAAGCAGTCTAAGATGGCCTTTCAAGTGTGGAGCTGTGGCACGCACCTATGAACATGTCGAGAACATCCAGAGTAAGGACTGGCGCAGCCATGTTCTCTGAGTGAGAACCTGGTTCGTAGCCTAGGTGCTTCTTCGCGTCTTGATGCCGGATTGTAAAGGGTGCTAAGGCAACCACGCCATGTACTCGAGACGCCGTCTGCGAAAGACTTGCTGCAACCGAAATTGCGAGGTGGGCGCCAGCTGAAGTGCCTGACAGGTATACCCTCGAAGGATTGACTGGGCTTTGCGAGCCAGACCAGGTCATCGAATTAAGCACCTAAAGGGCCGAGGGTTGTGAATCAGTCCCATTCTTCTCGGTTGTCAGCAAAAATGGAGGACTGTCCTTACCCAGTGCACCGCCGCCTTGCAATCCTCATGCTGAGCGGGCCACGCATGCTCGGGGGCCAAGCAGTAATCCACTGAAACGAATGTCATGTTGGATTCGGAAGCCATGAACCTCACCATATCTAGGATGAGGCGAGAAATATTGTCAGCCACCGAGTCGCGTTGAGGACATGCAGCTCACCGTCTTCCAGGTCAAGATCAACCAAGGACCAACCCCCGCCATCTAAGGCCAGACAGAGTTCCAAGTCAGCGTCGTTATACTAGAGCTGTGCGCAGGCAAAGATTCTTACGGAAACTGCGAGTGATTAAACTGTTAAACGCAACCCTTCATCATGTATTGATACTGGGAACAGTACTCACAAGAGAGCAACATCCTGACCAAGCTTCTCGGTCGACTCTCTAGGCTCGTAAACTCGAACCTTGATTTCATGAGGGCCATTGATGGTGGTGTCATCTACCATACGTGAGTGTTCAGCGACTGTGTGGATATTTCACGACAAAAGTCCATACATATGTTTAGTGTCTGGCTTTCTTGAGCAGATCCAGGCCGGTTTTTCGTCATGAGATTGACGGCATTCCGGATGTCGATGACAGTACGGCCACTCATACGAGGGCGATACCCAAGAGTGGCTTCTAGTTCTAGCCATTCGTCAGCCAAAAATAGAGACATGATGAACAGTGTCTAGCCTAGGCGCGTATCAACTGGTAGTGGTTTATGTCCACCGAGTAAAATTGGCAAACGTGTCAAGAAATAGGCAGCGAGACGTTGCATCTGAGGTCCGGTTACATGGGAAAGAGGTTCTCCGTGTCTCCAAGGATGGACCATGCGGAGTCGGCCTAGACCGCGGCTCCAACACGGAGACTGTACGACTCGATATGCCGAGATGACCGACGACTCCGGAGCCCCACTTGGACCTACAAAATATGTACGAGTCGTACAGCCAAGGCATTGAACATTCCCTGTCCCAGATGGCGCGGCCTCGGTTGCGGAGTACCATGTAGATTGTAGTTGCCAAGCGGTTTGAGCAATCGTCGTCTTTGACAATGCCTCAATAAATGCGCTTAGTCCTCCCTTGAAAAGCATTGCGTTCGATTGATGCTTCATCAGATCACATTCCATCACGAACAATCGATTGACAAGGACCTCCATCATTCATCATGATTAACCACCAAGAAAAACAAGGCTACAATTCAGACCAGGTCAACCAGGCCTCGGACATGCATCTTCCCCATGGGCTCAACACCGACGGCGTAGACCTTCCATACCACACTAACGCCGACGGATACGTGGTGCCCGATGTCACCTATAAAGATGCCAAGAATCGCCGAATTCGAGTCGTTACCATTGGTGCAGGCTTTAGTGGTATTTTGCTTGCGTATCGGATTCAAAAGGAACTAGAGAACGTCGAGGTTAGGCACCTGCCTATGCATTTTGAGTGATTGTACCAGCGTGCTGACTTGGAGACCTCTTAAAGCATGTTATATATGAAAAGAACGGAGATGTTGGTGGTGCTTGGGTGCGTTAATACTCTGTGATGGTTAATGGTCTTGTGCGGCCTGGTACTGATTGTGAACAGCTCGAGAATCGCTACCCGAATTGCGCTTGTGATGTCCCATCACACAGTTACGTGTATCCCTTTGCTCCAAATGTGAGTCACTGTCTGGTATGGCTATTCGCAAATCTAAAAAGTAATCTGACTTTGTCTTGAATAGCCGGAATGGCCAGATTTCTACTCCAAGAGCGATGCAATCTGGTCGTACCTTGACCGTGTTACAAAGGTCTTTGACCTGCGCAAGTACATGAAGTTCAACCACCGTGTGTCCCAAGCTATCTGGGACGATGTTGAGGGCCTCTGGAGGCTGAAGGTTGAGAAAGTCTTCAAGGATGGCAGCGTTGACGAGTTTGATACAACATGTGTGAGTGCATCCGTTTCTTGAGAAGGTGAAGACTAAATGCAATCCTAGGACGTTCTTCTTCAAGCTGCTGGACTCTTGAACAATCCAATCTTGCCAAAGATTCCAGGCTACGCAACTTTCAAAGGCAAAGTCATTCATACGGCCCAATGGCCATCCAACTTTGGACAAGAACAGTGGAAGGGCCGTAAGGTAGTCGTAGTCGGAGCTGGGGCCAGTGCTGTTCAAACAGTTCCTGGGATGCAGCCACACGTTGATGAATTGCATGTCTTTGTGCGAAGCAAGACATGGCTTGTATCGGCCGCAGCGGATTTTGCGACGGTAAGGAGGTCTGCCCAGCATCGTGGTGAATGTGTCATCTGACTATTTTACAGGATAGCTGTAAGACGAAGCTGAATTATCAAGACTGAAGGATCTGGAGATGCTGACGGCAAAAAGGGTCGGCCGAGAAACGGAAAGAGTTCCGTGAAAATCCACAGAAGTTGGTCGAGGAGGCTCGACGGCACGAAGTTCCAGTCAATCTGATGTGGGCATCCATGTTCAAGAGTAGCCCGCTCCAGAGCCAAGCGGTAAAGGCAAGTCGACCCGCCCTCATCTTACGATATTTATCAAGCATGCCAAGCTAACCCTGTTGGCTACTGGCTGTAGGAGGCCTCTCGCAAGATGCACGAAATTTTGAATCGCAAAGACCTCGAGGAAGGTCTGATCCCGGAATTCCCGTACGGTTGCAGGCGAGTTTCACCGGTATGTTTTCCTCTACACTTGATGTAAACTTTCCGGATATCATTACTGATGGAGCCAAAGGGCGTCAACTTTATGAAGGCGATTCGGAACCCCAACGTTTCTTGCCACTTCACCCCGGCGGCGCGGATAACAGAGAACTCTGTTATTGGCGAAGATGGGACCGAGGTGAAATGCGACACCATCATATTTGCAACTGGATTTGATACTAGTGAGCCTGATCTTTTGCGCTTTGACGTGCAGTCATAAGTAACTGTGTATCAGCTTTCCGGCCACACTATAAGCTTGTGGGGCAGCACGGCATCTCTCTTGCTGACAAGTGGAAATCCGTCCCAGAGGGCTACTTGGGCGTTGGCTGCCCTGGATTCCCAAACTTCCTGTTCTTCTTTGGTCCCGCCTGGCCAGTGTTTGCTGGGTCGGTGACAGCGTCACTGACTGCCGTCTCGACTCTGGCGCTCAAGATGATCCGGAAGATCCAAACCGATGACATCAAATCCATGGCGCCGAAGCAGGACGTGACAGATTTGTTCAACGTTCATCAGCAGACAATGCTCCATGGAACTGTCTGGGAAGATGACTGCAGTAGTTGGTGTACAGGACTTGCCCAGCGTTTCATGATGGACCTAGCTGATCAATGATACCAGACAAGGATAAGAACGGACGGATTACTGCTATATGGCCCGGAAGTGGTCTACATTTCCAAGAGGTCGTTTCTGAACCTAGGTGGGAAGACTACGACATCAGTTATCGAAACAAGGCAAGTGATACGTATAAAAATGCGCAGTTTGAAGCTCGTTTTGTTTGAGTAGGTAACTAACCTTGCATGGCAAAATTTAGCGCAATATGTGGGCGTTTCTTGGTAGAGGTTTTACACAACGCGAACGAGACCCCAACAGCGATGCGGCGCCATATTTCAATGCGGACGCGATCGACCCAAGGTGGCTCAGTAGCCCGGTTCCTTGGCAGCCGGAATATATTCCCAACAAGGAGTCTGCTCGTTTGGCTACAGCTGATGATCGTCCAACATCCGCTCCAGGAGCGAGCGTGGGAAAGTTACCTGCCTTGGATGTTGTGGGATGTAATGGGTCCCGAACTGATACGTTTGCTGGTGCTTCTCTAGTTGATACTAGTGATATCGGGCAAGTGGTCAAGGGGAAAAGGTAGAAATACTATGAATTACTAGGCTAGGTCTCATATGCGTAAACAAGACATGATGTTTCTTTTATGTTGCTTGTGAAAGTAGAAATAACAAGTTAAATCGATTAATATTTGTGACTAAGCACCAAGCATGGTGGAGGTTGATAGGCAGAGTGCCCTTCATTGTTTTTGAGCTGGCCGAAGGCATCCGGTTCCAGGGCGACTCACAGAGTTGACTCACGTACCACGATGGAATTTGTTCTCGAAACACTAACTCCCCTTGCAGCCTTAACATAGGCTAGATTTAAACCGGCTATTTAGAGGATCAAGTCCACATAAGCAAAAACAGTGTGCTTGCCCCAAGGAGAATTCCTAAACATCCGTATTCCCGTGACTGCCACAGGAGGCCTAGGGTAGGAGAAGAAACATAAAAGTTCAAGTTGCAAGCCTGCAGCTTGTCTAAGATAAATAAAATTGAAAATAGTAAATCATTAACAGAGAATAATAGTTAAGTAAAATCATAGTACATATGAAAGGTAATGTGATATTTGTGATCCGCGTCACTATGGTCATGGACGTAAAACGATATGACAAAGAGTAGCTATGAGGTTGGCGTCGCCACTGCCAAGGAGAAGCTAGGAGGGACTTTTTATCGCTTTAGTATCTCAGCCGTATCTCCTCGTAGAACTTTAGACCTTATAATTAATATATATAAGCTTATTCTATGAAGAGAGCGTGGGGAAAGGGTTGTATAGGTATAGCTAAGTGATGCAAAGCAGAAGGTTAGACTAGCGGTCAGTGGCCTAAGACCACCCTAACCCAAATGCACCACTACGAAGACCAGCTAAATGTCTTAAAGCTCAATCAGAAGTCAGGAATAAGCGCTGGGTCAGCTATGGCTCGTATTGGCTTGAAAATGTTTCATATCATGCACATCCTTACTCACAGTTTAGTGGGGATTGGTCGCGTCCAAGGTGAGGCTGAAGGCTGGGTCATGCTGTCCAGGTGGTCTGAAAAAAACACCACCGCTCTCCCATACAATTTTGATGCTAGTACTGGCGGTGTTTTTTTTTCAGACCACCTGCTGCCGTGACTGTCTCTCCTGCTGCGGAGCGCTTGCGCCCCCCTTGGCTTTGCCTCCTTTATGCTACGGCGGTTGCCTTGTGCGAACTGGGTTTTCAACCTAGGGCTGGGCTTTCCTGCAATTACCATGGGAGGGCCAAATCTGAAACTTTTCCCCCTCTTTCATTTTTCCCATCTCGAATGCACTAGCTAGACGGTCCTTCTTGCCCTTCAATCGACTATCTAACTCTAGCCTTGCCGAGTAACTGGTGGACGCTATTTCTCCTACCCCCTCACTTGTGCTGCTAGGCTCACTCGTGCACAGCTCATGCGACATCAACATGGCAGATTCGAACATTCCCCAACCGAAGCCTACAACAAAGGAGCTAGCGGAAGAAGCCCAGCGGATCGTACGCGAGACCAGCAACAAATACCTGGGATTCTTCAGCCCTGACGCCCAGGCTGATATTTGTAGCTTCAACGATGCAGAGGCTGTCATAAATCATATTAAAAGACTGCAAACGCACTCAGCTGACGCAAGTCTTGGTCTTCCATCAAGCGTGGATTCGTTCTGCCGGGCCATCGACCATCTTTCCAAAAGTTTAGAGCCCTACTTTGCCTGCATTACGAGTTTCATGCAAGTGAAGCCTGAGATTGGTTGTCTTGTCTGGGGCATTCTTCAGTTTCTTTTCAAGGTAATCCATGATATCAATGGGTGTCGCTTGCAGTCCGAGACAGCTAATGTGATGTAGCTGTGCAGGAACTATACGTCATTTCTGGAGAAGCTAGCTGAACTGCTTGAAAAGGTTACTCAAGACCTTCAGTTGCAGGCCAGTCTGGTCCTCCAGGCTATGGATTGGGCCAGAAAAGTCGGCAAGACTGATCTTAAAAACGACCCAGAAGCGAAGAAACCACTGTTCGACGCAATGATATTGTTATACTCCGACTTGATGGATCTGCTCTGCACAATCAGCGATCTGTTCGCAGAGCGCGATGGAGAAGGCAAGTCGATAGATTGTCGACATCTCAAAGACAACGGGGTGCTAACAAGTAAACAGAATGCTGGCGAACAGTGCTCAGGATCGGAAAAGTCTTCTGGGTTCCTTTTGACGAGCATTTCGCACATTTTCAACAAAAGTTCCGCGCCCACCAAACAATTCTGGACGTAGAAGTACAAAAGTTGGAAGGCAGCTTGTGGACTATGGCTTATGAGAATCTAAAAACACTGCAAGAAACGACATTCGAACGCTTGCAGTGTAATCAGTGGGAGTTAATGAGTCAGTCAGTCCGATTCCTTTTCCCTAGCTTGGTCACTTACGGTACTTCTCTTCCTAGGGATCAGGTTGGACAGTCTCAAGACATGGATCGGTGCACACCCTTGGACCCCGGCATTTGAGGAATCCAAGAGAAAGCGCTCCCCAGGTACGTCCACTTGGATCTTCAGCCATCCCGGATACAAATGGTGGAGTGATCCTTCCACGGGATCAGAGGAGGGTCGGGATTCATTCTGCACCCTCGAATCAACACGCGTCCTTTCGATTCAAGGTTAGTTAATAGTGATGAGCCAATGTCAGAGATACCACCATGACTTACCTTTGATACATCTTTAGCCAAGCCGGGATACGGCAAGTCGGTTTTATGCGGCAGCATAATCCAAGACCTCCAGCAAAAGGCAAAGGAGAAGAACCGCGGGAACGATGGCACAACCTCTGCCGTCGCCTACTATTTTTTCGATAAACAACGGTCAATCCAGGATGACAACACTGTGGCAATCAGATCCATAATTGCCCAGTTGATTCATCAGTACCAGGACAGGCCAGACCTTGTCGACCTGGCGCTCATCCTGAGAGATTTCTCTACCACTGGCGAGACGACTGCCTCTATTCAAGATCTAAGAGACCTCTTCGCCCTGACTTTACAAGCCATTGGTGACTCGGCGTTGGTCTTCGACGGCCTTGACGAATGTGCAGACGTTGACAACTTTTTGGAGGAACTCGAAGGTATAACTCGCTTGTCAAAGACGAGGATTCTCTTTTCCAGCAGGCCGAGCGTAAATTACAAGGGCTTTTTCAAATCTTGCACCCGAACAGTGTTGCTGGAAGGCGATACAAACTTGCAAGATATTGAAACCTACCTTCACGCTGCAATCGGTCGCCTCATTCGCAGCGAGGCGCTGATGTTGGAGGATAGCGCGCAGAACACTGTCCATTCTATCGCGCAGAAGTCGCGATCTATGTTTCTGTGGGCAAGCTTGATGATCAACTATCTGAGCTCGGAAATGATGACGCAGCAAGACAAAATCGATGCCATCAGAGAAATGAGCCTATTCCCGGAGCTCGACTCTCTGTACACTAGGATCCTCAAGAAGCTCTACAGCTGGCACAGCCATGCATCAGCCCGGAGGAACCTCCAACTATTGTTCGAGTGGATTTGCGTGGCAGCTCGCCCGTTGAGGGTATCAGAGCTACAGTGCGCCTTGGCCATACAAATTGGTCGCAAGACAACTAAGGGACGCGAGATCGCCAACTTCGAGCAACACCTGGTACGAAACACAGGGGCCTTGGTCGAAGTAGCAGGTGACAATACCGTGAAATTCATTCACACTTCAGTCCTAGAGTTCTTTATGGGTGCCATGGAGGACTCCGCTGTGTTGCCAACTCGGCAACCTGAGCTGAAGGTGGACGCTGACGGCGTTCAATGTGCAATAGCAAGTACCTGCCTATCGTACCTCATTTTCGACGGGCCAAAAGCACCTATCTCAACAGTTATAGGGCCGCCGGTGACACCACAGATGATAGTGGCCAAATACCCCCTCATACTTTACGCTACACAGTTCTGGTCCTATCACGCCTTTCGGTCTATTGAGCAATGGGAAATTGTTTCCAACAAGATTGATGCGGGACATGATCCCCCGAAACGTGGCCTGGTACAGATGATGACCGCCTTCTTGTCCAACAAGCCTGTGGTGACGACCTGGACCGAAATTGCTTGGACGGCTGGCCATGAACCTTGCCTGAACGGATTGCCATTCTTGACATGGAAACTGTCTCTACTCCGGGATTCTCCACTTGGGGAGATGATGAACCGATTCTGTCAAGACCTCAGCACCCTCAACTTGCAGTGGCAACACGTTTTGCTGGATGATCCAAGCGAGATATGGCAACCTAGCATCCCTGCTTTCTTGAAGTCACCATTTTGGGTTCAAACCAACGATGCCTCTGTGACTTGTCTTGATACTTCGGCAAGTAACCAGCCGACAATGGGAGGAGAGGCAAGGACAGAGCCGATATTGGTGGCATCCCAATGTTGTTCCCATGGCTCAGAGGTTGGAATGGTCAAGCTCTGGCCATCGACGTACGTGCTCCGCTCCTTACCTGACATAGTCAATAGCTAACCTCTGACAGGACTTTTCATCAGGAGATGAAAGCCGATCCACCGCAACTTTCCAGGCTTGTGTCTTTGATAGAAGAGTTGACACGTGGCTGGGAAGTCACTTACGAAATCAAATCTATTCAAACTCAAGCGACTATGCACAGCATCACGGTGGAGATGCCTTGTCTCCAGATTCGCAGAGTCCTGGCAAAGGCATTTGCGAGTAAGGACCCTAAGAATTTTACGTTTCCCGTCGCTTTCTCTCGCGACCTCCGACAAATCACAATCCTTGAGTGTCTTATCCGCCTGTCTCCCTCCACAGGCTGTCAATCAATGCAGCATGATATTTCTATCCAGGACCTTCAAATTGAGGGTCCCTTCAATCCAGAAATGTGCCCTTTCGAAGAGCATGAGGTGGAATCGGTGGTGATGAAATGTCCTTGCAGTTATGCATGGTATCACATCATGTTCTCGCCATCTTCTAGATACCTGGTGGTGCTGCGTGGCCCTGGCAGGCCAGCAGACGCGTTTAGGTTCTCCAGATTTGAGTTTGTCGTCTACAGAGATCACGGTTATACCGAGCCTCAGCCAGACTTCAAGGTTGTTTCCAGAATCCTGTCTACGGTCTATCCTGGGTCTGGTAATTTCACTTTTCACCCGACACAACCAATCCTCGCAATCTCACGGATGTCTGTCATCGTTTTGTGGTTCTTTGAAGAACCAGGTAAGTCTTGAATGCCAGTGAGTGAGTTTCATCTTGGCTACCACTAACCTTGCCCAGACACCAACTTGGTGAGAATAAGCAGCCCCTTGAGCGGACTTTCGTTCTCGCGATGCGGAAACTACATCCATGGTCACTCAACCGAGCGGGATCCGAATTACTCGGTCGTAAAAATCACCAAGTTCATTGACGCTGTCGTCCCGAAGCCTATTTCTTCATCATCATCCCATGATCAAACTCAAGGCTCGACCCTGTCCATTCGAAGTCGCATTCCTGAGGCACAACATCAGCAATCACAGCAGTTTCTGGCAAAAAGCAGTCTGCCTAGTACCATGAGTTCGAATGAAATAGCATTTAGCAAGCAAGACAGTCGACTTCAGATATCGATGGTAAGACAGCTCAACGAATCTGGGGAGGTGCTCCTTCAGAAAATATCCGAAAACGGCCTTCTGGTCACCGAATGTATCACGAGATTGCCCATGTCATCACACTTGGAGGGGACCCATGTCACTACTCTGAACCTGTTCAATCAGACAGAAGACGTCCAGGTCATACTCAACAAAACTCTTCAGGAGACATATTGTGTTGATGAGGCAAAACCAGACGACATCAGGCTGCCACTCTTGGTCACACGGACGCAGAGGTCAATTCCCCAGGATCTTAGAAAGAGGTCCTCTCCGCTTGAATTGTTGGGTGGAGATATGAAGAAGAGACACTAAAACATGACCATCTAGTTAGTATCCACTTCATTTCTACTTGTATAATTAGATAATATATCTTGCTTTTTTCTGCCAAATGAAATCAAGTAATACCATGGAGAATTAGGGGTTGGGGTGACGTGAGTTCTGAATTGCTTAGAATAGAGAAAAAATATGACAGGTAATAAAACAAGAAATGTACGTGGGTAAGATGGCCTTTCTATCGGTTCAGCATCTCGACTCTCCCTCCTCGTAGAACTTTGGACCTTGCAACCAACGGATGTAGCCTTATTTTGCGAAGAGAGGGCTGGAAAAAGGTCATTTGAGTGTGGCTGAGTGATGCAGAGCAGAGGGTTGGGCTTGGCGGTCATTGGAGTGGCCAAGCGCTCGGCAGTGGTATCACAAACTCTCTGTTTCTATTCCGAGGAAATCTGGGGTAGCACGAGCACAGCTGATACCATGGTGCACCGCCTCAATCATGTCCGCTACAGACGAGTTCCGAGGCGGCGGTTCATCCCGTAAGGTGTTTTCCAGGGCGCGAGATCGCCCTTATTCGGAAATTTCCCTATGCACCGCCTCACACTTCTGATGTGGAATCATGTCGCCAAGAAAGTGTGAGCTAATGACCTCAAGCCAATAGACTGTCCCACGGTGCCGAGATCTGCATTGCCTTATAGGGCCGGACTCCGGCGGCCGGAGGAGGAGGTCCCTGCAATGTACTTAGACAGTGGGGCTGGGGAGAGACCCTTCTCAGCAGTACCATATCGAGACAGATTCTGCGCTCCATGGGCTCACCAGGACTCAGCTCGTGCCCGCCAAGAGATCCAGCACAACGTGTCGTAGGGCGCCCAGCCTCCAGTCCAGTTCACGGCTGGATCCCATTGGACAGCGGCTTTGCAGCGGCTCTCTGTTCAACAAAAAAGAGAACTTTGGACTCTTGGGCTATTCATGTTTCACCGTCATCCGTCAGCAGACAATGCTATGGGTCAATGGCTGTGCTGGCCCAGCCTTTGCGATGAGTGAGTTTGATCGTGAAAGCCGTGTATATAAGAGTCAAGGTTGCTGGTCAAGAAGAATCATTATCTACAGCAACAGTCTTCTAGCTCAGTTATCCCATCGAGGGCCGGGCTTCAACTCTAACAAAGAACACACTTCCAACACATTATAGCATCGTAATCCACAACCGCAGCTCACTCGCCAGCAGCTTTTACACGACAACCATCATGAAGCCGCAGAGCGTTTTCCTCAGCCAGCTCCTTCTGGGCTCGGCCTCCGCCTTGACGCTGCCGAATGAGGCCAGGTCGGAAGGCTCCAATTCGTCAGGCATCAACTGGAAAGGATGCGGCGACTTGGACTTCGGCAAAGGCATCAACAGCAAAGTCAAGGCCCAGAAGCCCGAATGTGCCAAACTCAAAGTCCCTCTAGACTACACGAGTATGAGCAGCGGCGAAACTATCGAGCTCCAGTTGATCAGGCACAAGGCCACCAAGAAACCAGTCAAGGGCAGCGTCATTTACAACCCCGGTGGACCTGGCGGTTCCGGAGTTGAGATCATCGCTGGAGGAGGCGTTGAGATGCGAGACATTTTGGGTGGCCACTATGATCTTGTCTCTTTTGACCCGCGGTATGTTACAACGCTCCCCGGAGCTTCATGATTGGCGGCTGATGTGATCTTAGTGGCACTGGCAAGACCCTCCCCTTTGTGTGTCCTTCGATAGATTCGTTGGAACCGAACGTGACTGAGGGGGGCAGTCTCGCTCGTCGAGCAAGAGAATTCAATGACCTTACAGAGGCCGACACCTGGGACCAGATCAGTACCACGAGCTGGAAGCAGGCAGGCCAGCTCGCCGATGCCTGCTATAAGGATTACAACGAGTACGGCCGCTTCATTGGCACTGCCTTTGCAGCTAGAGACATGATCTCTATCGTCGACGCCTTGGACCAAGGCCCCTTTATCAACTACTGGGGTACCTCGTACGGCACCGTCCTCGGACAGACCTTTGCCTCCATGTTCCCCGATCGCATCAACCGCATGATGCTGGACGGTAACCTGCTCGCCACCGACTACGCCGCTTCTACCTGGATCGGCAGCCCCCGCGATACTCAGTTGACGCTTCTGAATGCTTTCAACGAGTGTGTCAAGGCTGGCAAGAAGCTCTGTCCTTTGGCAGAGTACAAGGGTAAGAAGACTACTGGCCAGGACCTGATGGACGCCTTCGACAAGGTCTTGGAAGAGCAAGTCGGCAAGGAGTCCCCGGCAAAGGGCGTGGCTGTGGACGGCGACGATGCCGTTGCCAAGATCAAGCTCGCCATCTTGAGCAGCCTCTACACCCCGGCTCAGATACCAGCCGCCATCGGGATGGTGGCCTCGGCGCTGAACGGAAGCTGGGCTGAGGCCTTGGCTTCCGGCGAGTCCGCGGAAGAGATTTGGAACCCTAACCCGCTCGCCATCTTTGGCATCGCTTGCGGAGACTCTTCTTTCCGTGCCGAGTCGGCCGATGATTTGTACTCGCTCTACCGAGCTCACTTGGACCAGAGCTCCTTTGGAGATTCCCTCGCCGAAACACGTCTGAGATGTGCCCGATGGCGCTTCGAGGCCGCCGAGAAGATCAGCAACGACAAACTCCGAAACATCAAGACCAGCAACCCTGTCCTCGTCCTCAACGGTATGTACGATCCTGTCACTCCCGTCAGCTACGCATGGGAGGTCTCCGCTCGGTTGAGGAACAGCCGAGTCATGATTTATGAGAGCGCCGGTGTAAGTATTTCCCTTGAAAATGTTTATCAACAACCCCAAATCTAAACGAGTCTTTTAGCACGGATTTGATACCCACCCCTCCAAGTGCTCCAACGAAGTTGTTCGCAAGTACTTCGATGAGGGCGAGCTGCCCAAGGTCGGAACTATTTGCAAGCCCGACATGACCGTTTACGAGTATCTGGTGAAGCAGGCCAAGGAGGAATAGAAGGATAATGAGTAATGTTTAGTCTTCGAGGTTGTTGTATATACATTCATTATAAGCGGTGTTTTCACGGAAATTGGGTTTATTAGAAATGATTCTTGTTACATTCCTTCACCAGTCGACCGGCCGTCGGGATATCTGATCTATCTTAGCACGGAGCTTTGGGCGACTAAGATATTATATTCATGAGTATATAGACGTTGAGTGTTATCTGAGCAGCACTTCTGCAAAGAATAATGGCATATTGATCGGATTGAGTATCGAATGGGTCAATGTGTGTTATTATGACTGAACTTGGAGGTTCCATGTGAGTGAAGACAGCGATGACTCTCGTGGACTGAGTACATATCTAGACAAAACTACCTCACTGTAATGATTATCGGTCTGGTCGTACTTTGGAAACAACCGGCTATATCAAAGGTATAAGGCTCCTAGGTGTGCTTCTCCTCCTTCCACTTCGTAATAAGCTTGCCTTTCTGCTCATCGCTTAAACCTTTAATTCTGCTGAAGTCAATGGCGTTCCGAGGCCAATACCCTGAGCCACCTGCAAAATAGATGTCCGTCCTCTCCCTCTCGGATTGTTGGATCTCCTCTTCCAACCAGGTGTTTCTATATGGAGGAAACATGGACGGCTCTTGCCTCACCCGTTCCCAGAACTCATTCATTTGGGATTCCTGCCTGTCATGAATGTCCCAAAGGACATAAACACAGTCCCAGAGGTTCCAGTCTTCCTGGCAGAACGTGCTGTTGAAGATGGATTTCGTGTAGTGTGTGCCGAGCCAAGTCAGATATGGCCCCGTCCCTAATTCATCCCATGGCCCATCAAGTTGGCGTGAGAGCTTTTGCAGCTGCTCTGGTTTATACAAGCCCAGGATGGACTCTGTATCCTCGAGACCAAGTGGTTCTAGGGTGCCTGCATCAGGCACCATCGAGTACAACTGCCAATACGGATATAAGGCTGACTCTCTTGGATTAAAGTTGTCCAGCTGTAGCAAGTTTGCTCTTTCTTCATACGTTCCCGCACGTGCGACGGAAGCTAGGAAACAGAGCCCTTGGGAAAGCTGTTGGGGAATACATTAGTCCAAGGGACCCAGAAAGAAGGAAGTTCAGAGCACTTACGAACCACTGGATGCGAGGAGAGTCATTAGCATCCTCATGCCACCCGATGGGCATCTCGCCCCAATCGACATCATGAGCGGCAAGCTGGTCAAAAGCTGGGTAGAATGTCAGTGGCGCTCCCATACTCTACGGCATCATTGTACTCACCCTCACGAACTTTACGCTCCAAGTAGGCATAAACGCACACCAGCTGCTCGTTAACCCACGGGGAAAACATGGAAAAATATTTCTCTGCTAGGTCCTCCAGTTCATCCTGCGGAGATGACGCATCGGGAGGGCAGAACAAGTTGCACATGATCTGGTATCGAAAGAAAGCCCTGTCTAGCCGGAATGACTCACTCTGTGAGAGAATGGGTGATTGAAGAAGCCCGAACTTGTTGACTAGATGAATGGCATCCTTAGATATGCCTCGACGCAGCGATTCGACGGCAGCATACGTTCGGCTCAGATCTGCATAGTCAGACAACGAGAGTTTGTTGAGCGATGCCAGAGTAGCAGCTGGGTCAAGTACAGCCGCCTCGAAACGCGAGAGGAACTGTGCGATAGCTTTGTGATCTCCAGGCTTGATACGCTCCGACTCACGTAGCGTTACAGCGAAGGGAAGGACATGTTCCGGGATCTGTCTGGTAAGGATACCGCCGACGACTGAATGAAGGTTGTCCTTGAGTGCAGTGTAGAAAACACGATGGCTGAGGACGGTCATGCCAAGCTGCTGAATCGTACCCAGATGCTCTAGGATTTGAGAAATAACGTGTAGTGGCAAGCTCTCGAGCGGATGGGCCATGGTGAAGACGATTGTCAACGACTCCTTTGGTGGTGATGATTGTCGCTTGGGGAATATTCGTCAAAGGCCGAGTCAAAATTTCTCTCCCTTTCTTCCGTGCGGGGAATAATAAACGTTGACCAATAATCACTATCACAGGTGGCAACGTAAGCTTTCTGCAAGGCAATGAGGCCAGCGACAGCCATCATGCAAGTTGGCGCTCACGTGCCGCTGCAACAGATTGTGAGAGGTATTATTAACCGAGTAATGTAGGCTATTGGTCTTATATGCAGAGCAGTGTTGGGGCTGTGCTGTTAGATGTGGTGGGTGAATACAGCCTCCCAAACAAAGGTAACAAATGAACATTCAGTACCCGAAACCACTTCGCATCTGGTCTTATCAATCCAAGGTAGGACTCTTAGCGTGATTGGAGAACATTTCACGCCCGGTTGCCTTGGGCGTCCATCCACCCATACCCGGCAGCAAAGTTGGAATCATGCCTATGGTGGCCTCAATATTCTCTCAATAGCGAGAGAACTACAAGAAAACACAAGGACTGAGTGTATTGTTCACGAATATTTATTACACATATAGGCCCCCAAGGCGATGTCATTGCTCTCGACCACAATCACTCCACAGTCCTCCTTGGCTGAGCTTGATTTCCCATGACGACTCCCTCCTCATCCTCGGGGTACACACCCTCGGGGTACACACCCCAAATGACCCCAGGTGGCACCTTCAAGAACGGCACCGAGATATACAACGACTACTTCGGCTACAAGAACAGTCAGGCGGTCGCGAAACAAGCCCAGGTGGACTATGACACCGAGGCAACCAGCCGGGACAGAACCGGCGCCGGCGCCAACGCCGCTGGCGAGGTCCCTACACCGCCAAGGAACAAGCCCAAAGATAGGGGAGTCTTCAAGGATAAGGTCTACTACAAAGACGATCACGACGCCCTTGGCATACTCGCCGGTGACGCCGGCAACAAGACCGAAGCGTAAGTTTGGGTGCACCAATAACTAGCTCGGCTAATACTTTTGCAAGGCATGCTACTGACAGAGATAACTTTAATGTTAAGTACGAACAGGTGTGGGTGAACAAAGGCGGCAACAGCCTGGAGCGGCATCAGACCGAGGCTACAATCCAGCACAACACGGCGAAGAACTGGTTCAAGAAGGAGACTGTTCATAATAAGTATAAGTAATGTAGATATGATCTTTTCAATCTATTATCTACCTATTGTAATTATCCTTGTAATGTGTTCTCTGTTATAGTTGAAGCCCGGCCCTCGATGGGATGACTGAGACAAAAGATGGTTATCATCCCTTGACCTGCCAAGTATGTAGTCACGTGAGAAGCCCCAAGGCAATAGATAGCCAAGAAGCCAATAACGCGTGTCCTTATGCTTAATCGCATATCAACTTGCTTTTTTTGTAGGTCGTCATATTTCAATGAAAAATTCACCAGCCCCTCACAATCCTGTCTCCACATACATACCATACCTCCAACCAGCTAACTATCGTTACGCGTTCCACTTTGGCTACAATGTTACCCCCAGCTTTGGTCAGCGTGTACCGAGAGTACAAGAAGGATACCAACTCGATTGCATCATGGCTTGCTTCTACAGCAAAGGAATGCGGATATCCTCCTGATCTACTGTCCAACACGCCTTGTCCACAACAGCAACAACAACAAGAACCCGCCAAGACCGGACGGCTTAAGGGAAAAGCAAGAGCCGCAGCCAAGAAGAACAAGGCCAAAGGGACGACACCAGAAACCCCTTCGGTACCTCGATACATCATTTCCATCAAGGATTTCATCTCTCTGGCTGAACACATATCTGCTTCCAAAATCCCGGCTCTTTCGGTTCCAGAGGTATTCTTCAACACTCTTCACCGAGTTATCGCTGTGAGGTCTAGCTTCAGCGAAAAGCTATCTCGCCATGGAGCAGAGCCAGATATCGAGTCAGACGCGAGACATTCCTACTTTGTGGGCATTCTCGAAAAGGTCGGCGAGGTGCTGAAACCTTTCAAGCCTCCGACTGCTTCTAGCTCATCCGATGCGGTGGACGCTCTGACTAATCAATTTGATGCCCTCGAGGTTTATGAACCATCTCAAGACTTCCTCGACGCCCCGGACATTCCAAGACCCGAGGCAGCTGGCCAAGATGCAGCTATCTACGAGGCCGATCCATCACCGACACTCGAAGACGCCCTGGTTGCTTTCGCCATGATGTGCAGGGATCTAACCGAGATTCGGCAGTTCATTTCGTCTCTTTGGTCATATCTCGTGAGCCCGGATGACGAAGAGGACGACGGAGTCGACCCGGCTGTGGTAGCGGTGGTGACCAACACGGCCATCGAGTTCGCGGCAAACATCATAGAGGACATGTTGCCCATCTTCAAGGAACATGGTGGTGCCTTCAGCATCTGTCAACGATACATGGTCAACATTCTAAGCCGACCAGACGAAAGCCTCGAAGAATTTGGCAAACGGATGAGTGAGTCATCAAGCCAGGATGAACATTACGATCTTAGCGATTCCTGCTACTATTTTGTCGGTTCTCTCCTCCATACTCTTGCTGCGGTTCCCTGGCAGGGAAGTGCCGGTCTCTATCCAGAAGGGCATTTTGGGGTTTACGATCCCGAAAGCCACAGGGAGTCCAAGACCGGGCAGCAAAAATATGCGGAAGACACCATCATTATTGGCGAGCTTTACATGGAAGCTTTAGCCCTTGTTCATCATGTCCCCGACTACCCTATTACGGACGAGTTTATTCGGGGCGTCAAAGAATTCAAGGAGACCAATGAGATCCCTTTCAGTCTTATCTTTGCGGCCCAAGTCAACCTTGATATACATCATGTCGTCAGGGGCTATGTTGAAACCTCAGTCGAAACCCTTATCAAGCGATTATCTATCATGAATGCTCCTTTGCAGTCGACTATCGGCCAAAACAAGAATCTCAAAAGCCCTCATTGGTCATCCTCGGATGAGGACTGGTTGCAGGGGACTTCGGAGAGGATCGAGTGGTTCCTAGAAGACCCCATATACGAAGTCAAGAAACTCATTGCGGGTAGTGATCCAAAGGCGCTAGAATTAGTCGAGGCAACTAAGAAGCATCGGCTTCTAAGAAGGTCTCCGATCGTTGCTGGGCTGGCTCTGTATCATCATCGAACTGAGGTGCATGAGCTCGCCGTTGCACTTACCAATGCCTGGGGCTCAATTATTCTGCCAGCACATTTGTATAACGCTGCGACAGATGCAGGCTATTCCGAATGTTTTTGGACTGACATGGAGCGTCTTTTCGCTCTCCATGGCGAAGAGCAATTCTTTGTTGGAGGGCAGCCTGACAACACTGCCGACTATGTCACGCGATTCATGTTGCAGATTGGCGTTTCTGCGTCTGTCTTTACGAACCGGAGACGCCGTTCCAAGAAGTTGGACATCGATGATTTCTCCCGAAGAGGTACGAGGTTCCTCAAACCACGTACTCCTATCCACGACAGTCTTCGGGATCGATACCAGAAGAACATGAGCCGGATGAACTGGTCCCCGGAGAGCATCGAGAAAATTCTCTCGCGTGCTCAAATGCAACAAGAGAGCAAGGCATCCAGAGGAGCCTCTTCCAGGCTTAAGAACAAGGGACTGGGGGCTGCAAAGGCTGTTCGTATCTCACCGACTGAATTGTTGGGACATCTTGGTGATGCAATGCAGTCTGAAGTTCAGGAGCTTGCCTTTCCATATCTGTACATGCATATAACTAACTGGGCATTCCTGAAGGGTATGCACCGAGGATATGATCCGGTTCTCCGAACTTTCTTTGGGTCGACATACATGCAGCATGAATGGCAGCTGCCTTTGATAATCGGCCACATATTAGCTCTGGCAGATGGCGTGGAGGGCGGGGACGAAGCCGTTTTGGAAATGGCGGGTGTCATGCTGGACAAGATGGAACAGGTGAAGGCAGTTAGCCTTTCCACATCCCAGATGTATCGGCTCTCCGGGCGCGAAAACGAAGTTTCGCAGAAACAGCTTGCTAGCATGAGCCCGGACTGGATGCCGGATGAGGATGAGGATGAGGATGAGGAGGATGTCAGCGAGTTTGATGAAGATTGATAATATGAGGCATTGACTTGGTCGCGGTAGCCAACATATTCCAATTTCTTATGCGGTACATTGATGTAATAGAAGTCGCTACTTACTTTTCCTACTACATATGTAAAGGGTCACTACTGCAGCAGTCCGGATGTTTATTAGTGCTTGAAAATTATTATCTGGTCTGAAATTGGACTCAGCCACTCAAGGTAGAGAGGGTACGGGTTACCCAGTGCCATGGTCTATGTCTTCACCTCGCGGAACGCGTTTAAAGGATTGTTGAAAGAAGTATGGGCCTCCCAGTCTCCGGTATATGTCGGTGAGGTCTGAAACTCTGCTGGTGGTAATGATATATGCATTATTCTGTGCTGCTTGCAATGATTATAAGAGGCCACCAGCCACAACAGCAACAGACAAAGTCATCAATATGATATACGTTTAGTACGACGTCATGGCCGACCAAGGGGGGCGTGTGAGACGGAAAGCACAAGGAGACTTGATGAGGAAAGAATTTGAGAAATAAATGGCTGCTTCTTTTGCTAGACGTTCTTTGCTTTACGTCTTTCTCGGTTTACTTATTCTCAAAACCTGGAAATACATCTAGCTATTAGGCAGAAAATCGAATAGCCCTGACTTTGTTGTTGTTATTGTTGGAACCGTTGTCTTCTTCCTCTTTTTCCTCTTCCTCTTCCTCCTCCTCTTCATTGTCATTGTTGACTGAAGCGCCGTTGTTAACTGCAGTGTTCTCGTTGGCCGCACCATTGTCGGCTGAGGCGTCGTTGTTAACGGCAGCATTGTTGTTAGCGGCACCGTTGTTGGCAGCATTGTTGTTGGCATCAGCACCGTTGTCGTTGGCAGCATCATTGTTGTTGGCAGAATCATTGTTGTTGGCAGCATTGTTGTTGGCATCAGCACCGTTATTGGCAGCACCGTTGTCGTTGGCATCGGCACCGTTGTTATCGTTGGCAGCATCGTTGTTGGCAGCATCATCAGTGGCATTGTTCGCACCTCCAGCGTTGCCACCTGCCATCTGAACAGGGACAACACCGCCAAAAGGACCAGCGCGAGCAGGGTTCTGGCAGCGGACAAGGCAAACATTGTCCTGGCCGGCAACGGTGCCAGTGCACTCCTGATCAGCGGGGATAGACGCGACGAGGGGAAAGTCAGAGGCCTCGCCATCACGGTTGCGGCCACGCTCGTTGCCTTCAACGTTCTGCGTGACGGTGATGTCGGTCCAGCTCTGGCCAGTACCGTCATCGTTGATCATACAGGTATAAGGCCCAGCGCCGTCGCTGTTGACCTGGTGCAGCGTCATGGTGAGCTCGCCGCCCTGTGTGACCTGGGGCAGATCATCATTGGTCTCAGCTAGGATGGCCGAGGTGCCAGCCTCGACATCGTTGTCACCTCCGCCAAGGGTCTCGCCGACGGTCTCGGCCGAGTCACCACGGAAGCGGGTGGCATCCTGCTGGAAGGGACGGCGGCGCGTGCCGTCGCGGGGCGTAGTAGTGTCGACGCCCAGGGCCATACCCGCGCCGCCAGAGTCGCCAACGGCGTTGGTGATGACGCTGTGGCCGGCTGTGAGCTGAGCCAGGGCGAGGATGGTCCAGGTGATGGCGGTCTTGACGGAAGGCATCTTGACTTGATAGTTGATAGTATTGAAGATTTTAAAGAGGTAGTATCAAAGAATTGGTAAATGAAGACCTGTCCGGCAGGGAAGAAGAGTAGCTTGGTAAGAGGCTGGAAAGGGAGCTGAGGCTGATGATGATGATGATGAGCTGGATAATTCACTGAGAATCAGCCCATGATTTATAGTCCATCGATATGGCAACCACAACATATCTAGACACGAGCTCGCTCACCGTACCAAGACACCTGAAGCTATCGCCAAGCTCCCCAGCCTCAGAATCCAACCCCATGAGGCAGCTTCCCTCCACCGTCGAAGCGCCCTCTACTCATGTGTGAGGGTGCATTCGAACTTCGCCACACTGAATGAGGTTATCGACGCGAGCTGGGAGGGCTGAAGTAAAACGAAACGCTAGACTAGTCTGCGCAGCCAATCGCGACTAAATACTGACGCGACGCTGACTGTTTCGAACCGGGTTTGAGTAACAGGTTGTTTCCGGAACTTTGAAGATCCTGCGTGGACGGACCGCCAGCAGGCCTTGGCACGGCCCGAATTAACCGACAGAACGATCTTTGTAGGTAATTGACTCTGATCGACAAGTTGTCTGTGAAAGGTTTTGTTGCTTTTGTTCCCCACGTCTAGATGGTTTCCTTCTGTACGGTCAGGAGCTAGCCGAGTGCCCAATGATACGGCTTGGCTGGGTTTCAAATTGCGTCTGGGTTTGCGGTCTGAGTCTGTGAGTGTTGTTCCCCTCATGGAGGCTTAGCAGCACCTTTTA
Source organism: Fusarium euwallaceae (assembly GCA_002168265.2). Taxonomy (NCBI): domain Eukaryota; kingdom Fungi; phylum Ascomycota; class Sordariomycetes; order Hypocreales; family Nectriaceae; genus Fusarium; species Fusarium euwallaceae. Next base: position 59,917 of record NHTE02000018.1, read on the forward strand.
AGTCTCTTATTCTTCTCTATCATTCGTTGGCTTGCCTAGCCGATTGCTATCGGACATCCAAATCGCCATCTTGGGGTCTCCATCACTTGCATTCGTGTGATATCTACCCTCAGCATCCTTGCCAGATTCGAAGGAGCCAGTCGGAAAACGCTGTCACTTAATCTAGAAACTGCACTGCTTCCTCGGCTTGAAAACACCCGGGACCCTCCTCACCAAACCGCTAACGGCATCTGCCTTAGACTAGCTTTCATCTCCCAGTGTATCCTGACCATTCGGTAGGAGAGTATCCGAGGCGTTTAGCCCAGCTTCTTTGGACATCTTGAACAAATCAACCTCCGTCTTCTTTGCCTCCTTCTCAAGATCATCTTTTGTATGGAGTCCCCCAAGTGTATTACCGAGGGTAGCGCCCTTGGCAAAAACAGCGAGCTCGCTCGACTTCCAGACATCGAACTTATTTGATTGCCGCATCCGCCGGTATGTCGAGAGTATGGTGAATGTCAGAATCAACAGCGCTATGATCTCTTCGAAGCAATGTAAGGTTATCCAAGGCCACACCACTTTGTAAACTGTGGTGGATGATAGCACAGTGCCATCTCCTGTCACCTCGCCATCGGCACCGCGACGTAGAGCATTGCTCATACTTGCGGCAACGTTCTTGAAGATTGGTTCGATGTCGTCGGTCTCCCAGAGAACCTTTGCTGTACTAGGGCGGTAGTCCTCCCTTTGCCTCCCATCGCTAGAAGAAGCGGATAGGTAGAAGCCGTTGGGAATGACCCAATCTTCTACAGCTTGGGTGCAATTTTCTCTGTTCAGGCAGGTGGCGAAAAACGTCTGCATGTAGTAGCTTATCCCATAGACGGCTGTGTCGGAAACATTCCATCCACGCGTTCCGTCAGCACTGCGAAGTCGTAGGTCTGATCGGCTTATGAATGAATCGTGAGGGTGGTAGGCCAGGCTCTTCAAGACTTTGTCTGATAGGCCGTCACTGGCCTGAAGAAGCGAGGTCAAAGATGCCCAAGATTCCGGATCCCTCTCTACATCCTTCAGCTTCTCTGACGTGAAGCTCATCCGACTGTTGTTGTACTTTGCGTTCTCATAGCGCCGGACGCAGTAGTAAAGAGCACATTCCGAGGCCCTGACCTCAAAGTTTGGCCAAGTATCGCTAGAGTTTGGGTTTGGCTTAGTGGCCACTTTGATGATTGTCTGAGCCCAAATAAGGGTGTCAATATCACTCATGGCGACGGTCTTATTGGAGTCTGCCGTGCCGCTCATTGTCATGTACACCATGCTCTCACTAGGGCCATAATCGTCATCGATGTTGTTCAGGAATAGACCATTTGGTAGCGAATACTCAGTGCTGTTTGGTTCAACTCGTGCAGAGCTCCGGTCGAACTTGAGGTCATTGTAGAGACCCCCGTTGCTGAGTGTGTTGATCTCGAGGTAATCCGTGATGTTGGAGCACATGCTGCACACCGACAAAGACTCCCAGGACTCAAAGATGCATTGAGCTCCCTGGCAGGAGAACGGAGTCTGCTGTTGGATTGCTTCAGCATCTGCCGAGAACCCAAATGCGATGGCAGCTTGCATCTCGAAGTCGGCGTTGGCATAAACATCAGGGCCACGCAAATCAACGCGGCCATCCTCACTCACTATGTAGGTACAATCAGTAAGCCAGACGACGCAGGGTGGAAAACAAAAAGGAAAAGCCCATACCGTCAACGCCAGATAGTCCAGCGAGCCTGATTCCACGAGAATATCGCGATGCATACGGGATGCTGGCTTCACCAAAACTTTCTCTCTCGTCAAAATCAATTAATTTTTGCGCAAAGGGGTCCATGGCGACAGCTAAGCACGTAGCTATGGCGCCAATCATCACTATAGTGATCGTTACTCTCATCACTTTAGTGCTAGAAAACACGTTAGACAACGTTCTATTGGTGGTAGGTCTGACAGTAGACTCAAAGAGCCAGGACTCACCCGCCGCGAAGGCGCTGGTGTTCTTTGTTATAATCGAAGCCCGGCACGAAACGGGATAACCGAGCGAGGACATTGTTGAAGCCTGGCCATAACCAAACCAGGAAATCGCGAAGGAGGTAAAGACAGGATCTGAGTATTAGGAGAAGACTCCCTTGAAGCCCGCGGCTCGCGTCCGAGACTGCCTGAAAGTCATACAGGCATCGTGACTGTTCAAAAAATAGAATCCAATTTTGCTGACTGAGACACGCCCCGAGAACCAAAAGTAAGAACACACCATTGGCAGTCGAGAGGGCAGATATTTTTGCGTTGAGAGTCTCGTCGTTGCCGTTTACGGGCTTCCCATTTGAACTCTTTAGCACGAATATCATGCTAACGACCAAACCAATGGAAACAAGCATTGAGAAAAGCTGGAACCACCAGGGTTTGATCAACAAAGAAAACAGCCCGGCACAACCTTTTTCCGAGGCCATGGTGAATGATAGGTAAAGTGAGAGGAAGGAAAACTTTCAGAGTTGAGTATGTGAATATTGCACAGCTAATGAAACAGGACTTTAGCCAACTAAAGTACCCTATATATCTCAATAAGGCAGCGTGGGGGAAAAGATCAGGCAATCCAGAATTCTGCACATTGAAGCGCTGTGGCGTCGTGGTAATTCTAATGAATGCTGTTGGAGGTACGAAAATGGCGGCTATTGGATAGGAAGTCCCATGTAAATTTACTCCAGGTCTTAAATCAGGCTGTATTTACATCAGGCTCTGCCATTCTCGCCTGCACTGAGACACGGGCTGAATATGGTACGCACCTCGAGCGGCACGGCATTATTAGGGACTGCGGGTCTCAATTTGACCCCTACATGTGTATGGTTTGGCATTTTAACCCAGGCACGGCCCAGTGTATTCTGTACGGTACTGCTCTCTCGTTTGAGGGGATTATGGAGACATATATTATGTTAGCTTAATATCTGTGAATTATGAAAAGTTAGTTTCCTTTATCAATGCGTCTCTCAAACCCCATCATGTGTTTGGGGAGCTGGGTCTCACCAAAGAGAAACAAACCAGGCCCACGCAGCCGCCAAGTACTTGGCACATCTAAACGTTAGGTACTTTGAGCCTTTATTTAAGAAAAAGAAACGAAACGGACAGATTTTACTCCGAAATTACGTATTTGACAACCCCCTCGCCGCGAGCTGAGCCTCCACAACTGTTCACCAAGCATTGGCAAGCAGAAAGCGACAACTCGGATTGGATGTTTATTGTTGCCTCAAGTTCAGCTGTCTCTTGGCTATTGACTTGGCTCTGCACCCTGTTATTGTATATTCTGGATTTTCTTCTCCATGTTTCGGCAACCAAGTGTCCAATATCCGTAGGAGGGCCAACAGTTTCTCCTCGTCACAAGCACCACCCTGTGGGCCGCCCAGACTCGAATACCAACCGAGACCGGTGTCATCTCGGAACTGCTGTCGCAGAGCCTCGGCGTCGGTAGGTTTATCGGCCTTTTAGCTGTTCTCTATGGAACAAGGCTGTCTACCTACCCTCTTCAAAGTTATCATTGAGATGTTATTATTGTTTCAAGTGCCGGCCGATGGCCCGATATCGCAGAATTTCTGCCATGGTAACATGGAGGGAGATGCATTGACCTCGATATTGATGTCAGGTCTGACTTTCTATATCAATCGCCTTTTATTGGACCACTCTAAGCTCACTCGCACGTTAAGTTCAAGTGTCAAGTTCTCAACAGGCAAAGCTGCCATTAGTTGCAATGGTACTGTAAGATGTGCGCACACCAGTGTCAAAACTGTTAATTCATCTTCCCCTTTCTTCAACTCTTAGGAAGAAACCAAACCTGTTCATCCCATTGGCACATAACGTATCCCATGCACCTAGACAAACCCCATGTTCAACAACCTGTTCCCAAACTCCACGAGGTAATAATCTCCGTAAACAAGGCCATGATTGCAGTACCGTCTTCTTGCGTTTTCGTTATTGTTCGCTGTACCATGTTTCAAGATGGCCTCAAATGTCTGTCCAGCAAGAACGTCTTCGATGTGACAGTTTGAACCATGCTCTCTTCCGAATCGCGCCTTTTCAACAGACAAGGAAAGATCAAGTGTATCTTTCACAATGTCAATAGCAGCCTCAAAGAAGCGGCGAGATAAGGCATGTTCACATTGCGCTGTAAGGATCTGTGATAGTAGCAGCATTCCGTTGGCGGCAATCACGCCAGCAGACGAGTCTCGTAGTGGCTCTGAGGGGTTTTGAATGGGGGCATCAAAGTCCCAGAGTGGGACAAATCTCCCTTTAAAACGATTTGGATTGCCCTCATGATCAAGGCTGATCCCAGAGAGCTCTTCCTTGACTGGAACTTGGACGCAAGAGGGAGATGTTTCGAGCCGATGTAAAAAGTACTCGGCCAGCCCACAGGCAGCATCGAGGAACATCTTGTCTTTTGTCCACTGATAGGTTTGCGTGTACCCTAGAATAGCCCAGGCTTGACCCCGTGACCATGTGGACTCATTGGAATACCCCTGAGCTGTCCTTTGCCATTTCAGATCTCCAGTCTGCGGAGCAACGTTTGCGACATGACATGTTGAGTAGAGCTGCCCTTTGTAGCCATTTCTGACCAAGGATCTCGCGCCCTCAGGCCGTAGATGGGTCTTAAGCAATGTTCTCGCGTGTGATGTAGCAATATCGGCGAGATTACTCTCTCCACCCTGAGCAGCAGCATAGAAGAGCAAATCCAGGTTACACATGCTGTCTATGATGATAAGAAGGTTCTCCTCCATATTCGTCACAGTGATGTCCTTCTTCAGCAAGCAATCCCAGCTGCGAATTGCCTTTGCAGAAGGGATATAGCGAGTGGCTAAGCTGTGAGCAGCCTGTATGATAGACTCGAGGCTGCGCTGAATGCCGAATAGTTCCCAGTCTCGTTGCAACGCCGGCATGACTATGAAGCCGATATCGTGGGTATCAGTTCTTGTGGCCATATCGTAGAGAGGTTCCGCCCAAGTCTTGCAGAGGTGCTGCAAATGGGCGCGTATCTCAGTCACCTTCGGTCTGAAACCATCGCCAGTTCCCAATGACCCCGGATGCTTGATGCTCCGCTCAAGAAGAGCATAGAGAGTACCAGGGAAGAACCCACAAGTCCAAAACTCAGGTTCGCGCATCTCCCATTGCCCGTATTTGGTTCCTTCTTGCGGGACTATCTCTGGAAAATTTATGGGTTGTCGTAGTGGCCCGTTCGGGGAGGGATCAAGACATTTGGCTGCAGCCCGACAAGGCTTGGCGAAAATATTCTCCTCAAAGAGTTCGCCAAGGTACTTGTATAGGCTTGATCGATGTCGCAACTTCTCGGTGTCCTTGGAGCTTGAAGGTCCATCTGACCAAGACGTCTCGCTTTGGATGGATCGCTCTCCCGGTGTCGAGGGTGACACGGAATGCTCTGGGGAAGGACAGACATCCCCAGGTATCGCGACTGTGCAAGAATAGGGGGTATCCAGACCTGTATCCGAGTCTAGAATCCCAGGATGCGTTTTCGACATGGTGGGAGATACTGTGATGATGCTTGGTGAAAACAGGGTTGTTGGTGTAACCAGGATAACTTCAAGCAGTTCTGATTATGTAGTCGATAGCTGGCTACAGGAGATATCATGATCGCTCGATCCTTCCGGCAGGGAACTTTACTATCCCGCCCGAGACAGTCCGTTAAACCGCGGAGGAATCGGGCTTCGGGCCATCTCTCAATTGCTGAGTGTCATCTGCAGAGTACTAACTAACCCAGCAAAGAAGCGAGATGCTCCGGCCTCCGAGGACAATCCTCCGCCCCTTGCCCCTCACGTAGTAGGAGAGCCAGATGGGAAGCCTTCGCAATTCAGCCAGGAGACGAGCTCCATGGGGCTATCTTCCTTTTATTATGTCTACTGATTCACAAAGGCTCTGTCAGCCACGACTCAGGCGAGTAAATTCAGCTAAGTTGTCAAGCCCCAACCTATCAACTGACGATTCGTCCAATGCCATCAGCCCTGGTTTATGAGACCTCCAGAGCGTTCTCGCTCGTAGTGCCTATCTTGATTTGAGTAGGCCGCTTCTCCCACATCTCCTTCATTTCGTCGTGATCCATATTCTCGCTTGATACGCCAAATACCCCCGTCGCGAAGATTATAGGTTCAGTCCCCATTTCCGGTTCCTTCAGCGTAGTTGGCCCGATGCTATATTTAATAGAAGGGATGAAGGTTCTCTGTGTGATCAAATTTGTGTTTGGGTCGGCTTCAATCAGCAACGATTCGCCTTTGTGCTTAGCTTCAGCCGTCAAGCCAGTGGCAGCTAGATCGGATGTTATTTGCACAGCCCCACTGCATCCAGCCTGAGACATGATGAGAACGCCCGATGAGTCGGAGAAGCAGCCATTCGTCCCATCACCAGAGGCATCTCTGGGAATATGGTAACCGGTAGCAGACAGAGCAGATATTGCGAAAGATGCATCAACCAGTTGGATACCATCCGACCATGGAACAGCGCTCAAGAAACCGAGTCCCGTTACTTTGTGCAGCCGAATATGCCATCCCGGGAAGGGCGGAGTCAACGGAACGAGAACCGTCTCAATCTCCACGTCGAGTTGTTTGAAAGGCCGCCAGACACTTGATATTGCAGGGACCTTGTGTGAATCTCCCTGTGAGCAAACGAGTACAGTCTGAAGTCTGACATTGAAGGGCTGCCACCGAACTCTCCATGACTCTCCATCGTCCAAGGTGATGGCAAGTGTACTGTCTGGTGCAAGCTGGTGTAGTTCCGGGCCCGAGGGTACGCTGAATCCAAAGGCGGAGGAGTAGGCGAATTTGCCGTACTTGGCTTCTCTGGCCTTGAACTTTTTGGTTGTCATTTGCCCCGATGATAAGAGGTAGTGGTGTTCATGAGAATTGCAGAGAATGTGATGGGCAGGCCAGATAGGGTGAATAAAGCCCGGGTTGCCGACTTGGAGCTGTTTGCTCATACTCAGCTTCGCCATGGGATGGGGCTCCTCCTCGCAGGTCCAGAAATGGTGGCCTTCCGGCAGACCTAGAACAATGAAACTCTTCAAACACCAATAGACCGACTGTCTTGAGTTGTAATCCTCGCACATGTACATGTTAGGATAGGCAAATCCAATGTTCATAGTGCCATCAGAATTGAAAATCTCTGGCTTCTTTGACCACCATCGGAAGTGCCGTAAAAGCATGCCCTTTATGGATCCCAGAGTTCCCACGGGACCAAGGAGAGGGGCATCGACGAGAGCAAGGGCTGCCCAGAAAGCTCCGAATGCGAATCTGTAGGTCATACTGCGGCCGAACGGTATAGCGGCTCCTTGTCTCGAGTTAGAGTTACGGAGGAAGATGGCAGTGGAAGGGTTGAATACCGTTCACATCAAAGTACCTCCAGTATTGGGAGGCAAACTCAGCTGCTTGTTGTCGGTACCTCTGAACCCTTTCCTCATCCTCTTGAGCAAACCGAATGTATATCAATTGCGCAAACTGAATAGCGAAGCTTCCGGAGTAGTAATCTGCCTGCTTCCTCTCGTCTCCCCAAAGGCCATCAGAGGACCAGCCTTGACCAATGTAAAATCCGTCAAGCACTGCAAAATCCTCGTCCACCATATGTCTCAGCTCAACTTTTGGCACTTCAAGGACCTTGACCAGCGCAAGGTTGACTAGAATCCGAAACCATCGCCAATTATTTCGCGGCATGGTATGGTTGTTGATTTGCCGGAGCCATTTTGTGAGGTTAAGTTTCGACTCTTGGCCCAAAAGACGCATCATGGCATCGGGGGCGGTCAGCAGTGCAAATGCAATCGATTCCATCTCAACCATGCGCTGGTCAAAAGATCCAACATCGCCCCAATACTCAGAGCTAGAAGGGTCCACGCCGGCTTGGATGCCCTGGATCCAGTTGTGAGCCTCCCCAGTGGCGATGCCTCCGTCGTCGCCTATAAGAGCTTGGACAGCCCAGAGGGGGCGTGCGAACCCCTCGAGTTGGGCGGCAACATCGTCAAAGGCTGCAGCAGTAGAAGGAAACAACTTGACACGGGCATTAGCCGGAGATCTGTATGCCCCAAGCGGTTGTACAAGGGCGGTGGCTGCTCGAACAAGGTCAGAGCGATCCCGGAACGGGTTATCAGTGAAGCCAGCGAGCCCGGTCATGATAGTGTAATTTGGGAAACCGATGATAGTACACTAGAGGTTTAGTGAGATAACGTGGTGTTATCACTTTGAAGTGACAAAGAAATCATCAGATTCAATAATGGAGCACGGGCAAGATCAGTCGGGGTTCGGGCTATGTCCGACCGAGTTGCCGAGGTGGTGCTCAATATCGCACCCAGACCATGTCACACAGTTGGGGGATTATCTCGATTAGGGAATAAGACAATGGCCAAGACCTGGGGTAAAAAGGTTGCCACTGTCATCTGAACATCAGCACCTAGTCAGGGGAGGGTTCCCCGAGCGGGGGTTCGGCTCCTCGGGGCAATTCAAGCGGACGACGGATAAATGAACCCGGCACCGCCTCAAATCCTTTATCGTTCCTCCGAAACAACATGACAAAAGTTCACTAACCTTGGACCACGTGAATATCCGCTTATCTTACGAAACACCAATGGATAATGACGGAACAGATACCTCCACTCGCCCCGACGAGTCCGCAGGAGGGGGCCCTGATGCGAGCCTTGCCTGCAACTGCTGTCGAAAGCGCAAGCTTCGATGCTCCAGGGAAACTCCAGCATGCGAGCACTGCCGCAAGACAGGTGGGTCAAGATGTGCGCCTCTCACAAAGTCTTTTTATATCTGATGTGTTCTAGGATATGAATGTGTTTACGAGTCGAAGCGTGCAAAACCTGGAATGAAGACTGGGGCAATCGAGAACCTACACAGAAGGCTTGGTAAATATTGCATGATACACGGGCTCAATTGTTTAAGCTGACAGAAATCATTAGACGCATTAGAACGATCCTTTGCAAGCCAACAGGAAGCCCTCGATAAACTACAAACTGAGAAGGATCTCAGCAGCGACAGAAGTTCTCATCAGGAACAGGCTGCGACTGGCAACAACATTCTCTTGTCCCTTGCTCAAGAGATATGCAAGCTCAGTGGGAGATCACCAACGTCTTCGTCAGTACTAGTAGGCGACAATGTCCCTCACAAACGGCGTCGAATCAGTAGTGATGTTGGACATCAACATCTTCATACGCACAGTTTCCAGTCTCTACCCGATGACAGCGTCCTAGAACAGGTGATCAGTGCCTACTTCGCCTACATACATCCATGGATCCCAATGATTCACGAGGCTCGATTTCATAGACGCATTCGAGATGATCTAGGAAAAAGCAGTTTGCATTTGGTCTTGCAGGCAATGGTCCTAACCGCATCACGATATGTCTCGAGCAAGGCTGTTGCGGATATGGCGATGACATTCGCCAAGGATCAAGAGGACCTCAGGGACTGGGTTGTAGCCAAAGCTACAAAGAGTATGTCGGTTGAGAACCTACAAGCACTTATAATCATCTGCTTCAACGATGCAAGTGCCCATTTCTCGAGTGCTCTTCTCAGCATACTAACCTCGTTTTAGATTGGCAACGGCGAAGCATCTCAAGCATGGTCACTCGTCGGAGCCTTAACCCGAATCGTCGAGTATCTACAATTAACAATCGAGGACGACGAAGTTGATCGACCCTCCTTTTCACAGCCTTACGCATCCTTGGCACCCCCACAGGGTTGGACTGAGGCTGAAGAGCGAAGGAGGGTATTTTGGTGTGTCTTCAACTTGGACCGCTTCTGCTCTGTGACAACGGGTTGGAACACTAGTCTCACCTCTGACGATGTCAATCGCCGCCTTCCATGCGATGGCATAACCTGGAGAAAGGAAGATCCCGTTTCTACACCCTACTTTGGCATCTGGGATAAATCTGCCGGGCGCATAGGAAACCCCATCGCGTTTCTCCCTGCACATCCAATACCTCCACATGCTAGTGCAGACGATGAGGGTCGTACCCCTTCTGAAGCAGGAACATCACCAGGGGCAGCATCTGCCGTCGACATGTCAACCGTGGGCGCCTTTGCCTACTGCATCGAGGCCACAGAGTCTCTGAGCAGAGTGACGAGTTATTTCCTCCAGCAGAGGGTTAACATCAAGGACCAAAAGGATCTAAGCAGCTGGTTAACACGATTCAAGGAGCTCGATGTCCGCTTGGTGCACTGGAAGATGCTACTCCCGAGAAAGTGGAAGGTCAACATTACACAGCAGTCATCGAGGATGGATCCGAATCTGACTCTAGCCCATGTCACACACAACGCATCCATGATTCTCCTTCACCAACCCATTGCCTTTCCTCCGCTAAATTGGCCGTTCCGGACTAGATTGCCAAGTCTCTGCAGTGTTGATACGTGTCAAGCAGCCGCAGTCGAGATTGCGACTATCACGGATCATTATCTCAACAACTTGGCCGAGACGGGACCTCTCAATAATCAATTCGCCTTTTGTGTTTATATTGCTGCCAGGGTATTGCTTCTATACTGGCGTTATAGCTCGGTCGATGGCCTGTCGCCCGAGTTCTGGCTGCTGATCCAGAGCTTGGAGGCCATGTCGAAACGATGGGTGGGACTTCTTGGTCCTCGAGAGAACCTGGCTTCAAAATATTCCGCGACTCTTACTCAGTTACATGCCCAGTGCACCCAGGACGAATCGTTCGCGATCAGCATTCCGGCATATACTACCGAGGTGAAGCATTCAAAGGCACCTCTACAGGCCCCATCTCCAAGCCCGAATGGGGGTCCATCGGTTCGAAATGAGCCTCCAGATGTTTCAAGTCCACAGTTACGGACCGCTTACGGCGCTATGGAGCCGGGATCTCAGTACACGCCGGTCAACGTTTCCTCTAAAGCTTACTCTCTGGGCCATTCCACAGAGCCCTATAGCGGCAGTTCAGGCGGCGGTGGGGAGCTGGGGATGATATCTCAGATGCTATTTGATGCCCAATTTGCCGACATGGACCGGGTGATTAGCTTTGACGACGGTATGTTTGAAGGGGTCGGTGATATGTGACGGGAGGGCAACCATATTCAAGCTAGATATCTGGAACTACCTAGTCAATAGGATATTTTAAGGGCGGGACTTTTGTGTAATCTACAAGGCTGTAGCTACCTAACCCCCGCGTCCCGACAGTGTACCCTCCTTTTTCCTATCGATGCCAATGGCGGCTTTGAGAGAAGGCATAAGCCGGAATGATCTTGACACTTATCATTGAGCTTACCGACTTAAGAAGGAAGTTTCCTGCAAGAATAGTCCCGTGTTCTTTGTCATAGCTGAAGCTTGGCCCTTGGCTGGATAACTGAGCGAACAGACAGACTACGGGAACAGGCTGTCAGTAAGCACGAGAGCTTTCCGAATGATGGCAATATATACTCTCCAATGGCCACATCAATAGAATAAGCTCGTTGAATGATACAGGTATAGTAGTCTACTTCCAACGGACGATCTTCTTCATCGGTTATCCCGACTTCAACTATAATAAAGAACACATTTCCAACACATCATAGCACCATATCCCAATGCTAACACAGTCTGCTTCCAACGGACTATTAATGAGAAATGTGATATTCTTGTCGACTGTGTGTAGGGTGGCACCGCCGCTCAGGAATGTAGAAACGGGCCAATCAAACGAGGCTTGATGGGTGGGGCCTAGAGACAAAGCGGCGAGGTTATGAAACTTATGCGACAACATAAATGCTGCATGATATAATTATGCACACTCTGAAATGTTTAGTGAACATCATTCCATCCTTTCCATCTTTGATGAGTAACTTGCGTCTATGACATTCTAGCACTCAGAGGAATTCTTCGCTTCATGCAGTCAGCATGATAACTCAGCTAAGCTACTAGAATTTCCACTCCATCGACTGACAAATGCATCAACGAATCTGAACAAAGAGAGAAGATATATATATAAACTCCAGAAAAGACTGCGAGAAAGAGACAGAACTGACATCTGCTGCTGCCACACAATTCATTGTTCACCCAATCTACTCGACTCCAAGTCGCATTTCTTTTTCGCGCACAATGGCTTCCCCTTTTAAGAACATTCTGATCATTAGAGCCACAGGCTCTATCGGTTCTGTTGTTCTCAAAGCGCTCATCGAGGAGCCCACCTTCATCGTTACAACTCTACAGCGATCTTCGTCTAAGGGTAAACTCCCTTCTGGCCTCAAGACCATCACCATTGAAGATTCCTACCCCTCTGAGGCCCTGGTTAGCGCTTTCTCTGGCCAGGATGCCGTTGTCAACTGCATGACATCGCTTGCCGTTAGCGAACAACTTCGATTCATCGATGCAGCCGTTGCCGCCAAAGTCAGACGTTATGTTTCCTCAGAGTATGGCCTCAACAACAACGAGCCTGAAGCAAGAGCGCTCAACTCAGTCTTTCGTGAAAAGGGCGAGATCCAGGATTACCTTCGTTCCAAGGAATCAACTGGCCTCGAATGGATGGCCATTGCTTGCGGCATGTGGCTCAAGTGGAGTGCACAACACGACTTTCTGGGGATGCATATCAAGGAGAAGAAATTTGTGGTCTGGGATGATGGCGATGGTTGGTTCAGCACCACAACTGAGGAGAATATCGCTCTTGCTCTGGTGAATGCCCTAGCAAAGAAATGGGACGAAACAAAGAACCAAGTGGTATGGCTCAGCGACTTTGCCATCACTCAGAACATGTTGCTTGCAGCTATTGAGCGTATCAGCCGTCAGAAGTGCGCCACTGAGAAGATCGACACTCTCCGCTTCATAGAGGAAAAGCAGGCGGCGGTGGCTGCTGGGGACCCTTACGCTGTATATGCCTTGATCGAGACTGGCTTTGTCACTGGCAAGTTCGGGGGTCATCTAGAGAAATAAGGGCCAATCATGAATAAGCTTTTGGGTCTGCCAAAAAAAGTCTCTGGATGAAGTTGTGAAGGCTGCTCTGGAGGCTGTTCAGGGATCCTAGTGGTATAGCTTCTGTCAGTTCTTTCATTGCCCCATCTCCTGCTGAAAGCTATGGAGGGCTGAAGATTTGGGCTCTGACTACCTAGTTAGGATCTCCTTACAGTTAATTGACCTTCGCTCTATTAACAAGACCCCACGGTTGCAGATAAAGGCTCAATCAATACACACAGCGTGCCAAGAATGAGAAAGCGAACGTAGACTCATAAGCTTTTTAAGGTGATCTAGAGACACACTTTTAGCTGACGCCTACGAGGTGGCACAAACAAACATAGGATGAAATCTTTTTAAATTGCCTACTACAGTAATGGTTGGACAGTTCCAAATGATGGATGACACTCCCATAGGTCGTCCCCCCTTTGCTATACCATTCTCCTTAGGTACACTACTTGGAAAAGAGCTTCCCCGTCAGCTTTACAACAAATGCACCACGTTCAATGGTGTTGATAAAGATGTAACCCGACTTGAAGAAAGCATAAGAGGACCATGTTCCGACAAATGCGACCGCGCCACCGCCGGGCAAGTCGTCATCCTCGGGATAGATGTCAAACCAAGCGGCTTCATACACACCAGCTCCGGTAGGATCCTCGGGGATGGAACTACCATCCAGGACACGCAGACCAGCACCGTAGTGAGACTGGTAGATGAAGTTGTCGATGACATACTGGTTGTGATCGATGGACTTGGTGGGATGCTTGAAGAAACCAGTTTGCTTGGGGTTCTCCAGGTCTCTAATGTCCCAAATGAACGTCACTGGGAAGCCATCACCACCAGGGCCGTTTCCGTCCCGCTCATCGAGTTCATCATCGAGAACAAGGAATTCCTGGTTTTGGGTGTCCAGGACCCAGCCTTGGTGGGTATAGGAGGCACCTTCGTAAGAGATACGAGAGATGATGTTGGTGACGTTCGCCTTGTCAGTGACGTCGTAGATGGTGAGGGTATCCTCGTTGTAGCCGTAGCAGATATCACGTCCCTGGTAACGTTCGTCAGGTCCGCGGTAGACGAGGCACTGAGCATCGTGCACATAGCCGTCACCCTTTGCACAACCAAGTGATTCCGGGTTGGCCGGGTCCGTGAGGTCGAAAAAGTTGAGACCTGACAGGCAGTTGGGGTCGGTTCTGGGCTGAGCACCCACGGCAACACCATAGTTGAGCTCCTCGTTGACCACAACGTTGTGAGCACGACCAAGAGGTAGGAGAGCGCTGAAGTGGCTAGTGAGGTCCTTCTTGGCGTCGAAGATGACCGGCTTAGCTGGATCAATGTCGAGAAGCTTCTCAAGGTCAAAGATCTGAACGCCATGATCAACGGCCTCAGATCCGATGATCACATAGTGCTTGTATGTGCGGATCTCGCGCCACTGAGATGGCACAGAGTACTGAGGCAGACGGCCAAGATAGATGAGCTTGCCCTTCTTGTCAATCTCAGCAAAGGCAGTACCATCATACTGGCCAATGGCAACGAACTCGCGGCCATCGTCAGAGGTCCAACCCCACGATGAAGAGCCACGTCCTCCCGTGCTGCCAAGAGCAGCATGGCTCAGGAATGAGTGGAGATCAGCCTAGGAAATAGTCAGAATGTTTGGCCTCGATACAAGAAGACACGAGTCTCAACTCACATTGTGGCATGCAAAGGTGTTGTTGCGATCACCCTTGATAGCCTCTGCAAAGCCGTCGACGCAGCGTGCGTAGCCTAGCTTTGGGTATTGCTCGCTTTGGAAAGCTCCGGCCTCTTCCTGTCGAGTCCACTCCTCCTAGATACGATGTTAGACGTCGACCATGGTTGTCAAAGACGGGGATATAACACACATTCTTAAGGGCCATGAGGTTGTTGTGCACAACTCCCGAGTCATACAGTCTTGCTGCCTTGGCCTCATCTGGCTTGATCTCCTTTGCACTGGAAAGTGAGACTAGGGCAGCCAAGGCCCCGAGACCAACCGCGGCACGAACCATCTTGAGATTTGCAATGATAGATGAGCGGGAAGAGATGTGAGATGCGGGTGGCTGTTGAGGAGCTGAGATGTCAATACACCAGAGGCAATTGGCCCTTTTTATCTCCTCCGGCTCGGGCGGAATTGAGTCCCTCAAGGTACCAAACCATCTATTGCCTCATCATAGCCCGGCTTGTCCTTCTGGTCTGGATACGAATCATTGTTCCAAGTCTTGTGATCGGCAAGCAACGGCGGTGTATCTTGGCCCTCTACCATTAATACAAAGCACCAATCAGGGCTTACAGAGGGGTTGCAATTGGCTTTGGCAAGAGGAATTTTTGATCTTGGCAAGATTGACGAATCTCCCTTGCCAGTCGGAGACTTCCCAGATATAGAAGGTGTTCTAGTCTCAATCACTGGACCATGCACACTAGGCAACGGGATACGACGCCCTATTAGGCAGGTTTGCAAGAAGATGGTAGGCTACGCATGAAAGGACGGCCAAGACTACGACCCAAATATTCCGGACCCAAGATGAGCTCCACATTGCGTGATTGGACGGACACTCTATCCTCAAAGCTCAAAGAAATGTCGTAATGGCTTGGCTGTTACAGGACACCCCAGAAAGAGGGGCGGCACGGGGGGAGGGTTACAAGGATGGCAGGTAAGCTTATCAACTAGCCTCGGTACTTCTGATCAATCTTATCTTCCAGTGGAAAAAAGCCAAGATGTAGTAACGCCCAAGTGAAATGATAGAGGTGAGTGAGTGGAGTAAACAATGGGGGTTGCGTTATATATGTGTCCGTCAATATGGTAATGATCAACGGTTGGGTTGTTCAATTAATGGAAGGTCATCCGGCCTCTTTTGTGATAAACAATCTGTCTGGCCTACACGAGTCTTGATTTGATAATGAAATTCCACCATGGATTCCACGTGTACCCTTGACGTTCCCGCTGCAACCATCCATACCTACCTACTATTAAACAATATCAATAAGACGTCGCTGAGACGTCCCAAAAATGGCAGGACTCAGCCCATCAACCATCCCAATGCGCTCCCAGGCCCTTTCTTGCCGTTGTGAGCCACCCAAGAAAAGCACCTGGGCTCTCATTCTCATCTTGCCAACCAGGAGGCAGAGGCAAGTGGCAGTCCATGACGTCTCCGGGGGCTCCTCATTATAAGGAAGCCGAACTACAGTCGTGGTATTCTGTCCCATGACGTTAATTTTCCCTGGCTTCAAGTGAACGTCGGGGTTCATGGGAAACGGCTCCCCATTGTTGTAAACCCTCAGGACCTCGTAATGGTGCTTCACCTGTCTCTCCCCGTCTTCTGGCTCATGGACATCAACGCGGCAATGAAGCGTAACCGAGATGGCATGGCCGGCGACTCGAATCAAGCCCGAGGCCGCGTTGACACTTCGAATCTCGACATCATAAACCATCGGGTCGTTTTCCTCGAGGCCGCCCAAGCCTCTGGCAGAAACATATGAGATGGGTCCATCAACGCTGGCCCAACTCCAGCTAGGTGCGTAGTTGCCCGGGTTCGTACGGCACATGAGCGTTCCGAATTTTTCTGATGCTTTTGATTGCCATCCAAGACTCTCGACGAGCGCGTTGGCCCACATTCCCCAGAGAGGAGACCATCCCTGGCTCTGGGATATGCGCTTCATAACTGCGTCCATGGCCGGGAGCCGATCAGACTGGCGAGTGATGTCTCTGCTCATGTACTCCTCCACCAGCAAGGTCCAAGCATTGTGTGAGATGTTGTTCAGCTGCGCAGACCAAGAATGACCTTTAACATCCGGGGCGAAGCCTTCCCAGATGGAATGATGGTTGCATTCAAACTTGAGGGCCGTCGGAGTATAGAAGATCATGCGTCCGGACAGGAGTCTTTCTTGCCAGATCCACGCCCTGGTTGAAATTTTACCATAGTCGCCGCCCTTATCCTCAGTGCCCAGACAATGCGATCGACGCCGAGCCCCAACCTTCAGGGTTCCGATCCCTTCAATGTTGAGGTTGAGGCTGAACGGTTGCCCCTTGATATCTCTCGGAGCCAAGATTCGGTCGTTTTCCGAGGTAGCTGAGGCCGCCGCGATGGTCAAAGTGGCGTTGCCATAGATCTTGTGCATATTGGCTGCCTGACGCTTGAAGTCCTCATCTTGGCCCTGAATGATACATAGCCTGTCGATCCAGACATATTCTATTCCAAGTGATCGAGAGCAGCTAACAACATCTTGAAAAAGCGGGGGCAGGTCCTGGAACTGTATTCCGGCTTTCTTGGCCTCCAAAGTCGATGCATTCGTGAGATAGGTATCGGGGCCGGTAGGACCCCAGCAATAGCTAAGGGCAATGTACTTGGCACGGATATCTGTAGGTTCCACGAGTTGTATGTGTGTCGAATTGTTGGCTTCGATCCAGATGATGCGTTCGGGGAGCAGAGGAAGAGGGCCATCTCCTCCACATTTGTGATTTTTCATACAGTTAGCAACCTGTTTATTAATGAACTCGAAGCATCCCTGATCCCCTGAATGTTCTTGTATCGGAGATGCGGCACCCATGTGTTCCACAAGCGGTGCTACTACAAGATCTACAATCCCCACGTTTAGCTGCTCTGCTGCTAGCTCTTATAAATGGACAAAAAAACGTACCTCCAATGGTAGCCTCACTAGGGTTGAGAGCAGACCGATATAGCTCGATGTCAATAGGCGGTTTGGAAAAGTCGTTAATGGTGATGACAAAGTCCATGGCTTGTCCCTCTGGTAGGTCAACACCAAAACTCCTCAGCATCTCTTCCCTCCCCATTCTCACTTTAGACGTCCCGCCAAACGCCAAGTGCACGATTACCGGTAAGCCCTTCGCCAAGTAAATATATATATAGGACTTCTCAGTTTCCCATGTAGGGTCCGCTGTTCCGAGTGCTGTTCGAATCATGGTACAATAAACGCATCCGCGCTGGGACGATTCGACCAGGTCTTCTGACTTTTCTACCGTGATCTTTCCAACTGGAGTATCGGCGGGTATGTTATACTCAGCTCTGGCCCATGAGCGATGTGTCTCGCTGGTGTCCACGTCTGGAGTGGCCCGGTATGGGTCCAAGTTGAAGCATATTGGGCAAGGCCCAGGTGGCTGAAGGTCGACCAAATTTCTTGCCTCCTCAACAGACATGTTTGATGCTGGCGATTTCATGAGCTTCATGAGTTCCTGGAGATTGGGAGCTGCTGAGCTTGCAACGCTTAGAGTAGTTCCCAATTCCCCTGGCCTTGGGGTGGTGGGCCATCGCTCATTCTGAAGTTGCTCTTCTCGTGTTGAGAGAATTCGATTGCGTGCTTGCTGACTTGCTGACGTTCCAACATTGCCTTCCTTTTTCTCTTCCTTTCTCTCTTCCTTTTTCCCTTCCTTCTTTCCTCTAAGCTTTCGAAAAAGCTTCATCTTTGTTGCTGATGAGGTGACTTGGCGAAAGTTGAATGTTGATCCCCGATTCCCCGCCGAGGGGATGCTTGTCGCCTTGATGTTTATCGACATCTGCTGATCAATCGGTAAGGATCGACAGTTACATTTGGGGCTGTGCCCCCCTTCATCCCCAGTCTCCCACCCTTGCCATAACTTTGCCACGAATCACAACAGTTGCAGCTTGGAGTTCCTCCAATGGTAGACTTATCACACAGGCGTACACAGAAGCCGGGCGTCACAGGGCTGATGCCTTGTCCACAGACTATCAGTCGATTTGCTTAGTCCAGGCCTTAGCAGAGTCGCCTCTTGCAACGTGAGAGAGTCAGCCTTGGGCAAAGTGCACAAGGCTCACTTCAAGATGCAGGGGTCTATTGGGCATCCAAAACGTCAAATCAGCCATGGCGCCATCTAGGGGGTGAATCATTGGCTTTATCCGTCGACACGTTTACACTACCACTGTGTCAGCCCAGTTTCATTGCAGATGATATCGACCCCGGGCCGAAACTCCAAGCGATTTTCAGCAAGGCGCATTCCAAACTTGCAGGCATAAATGATGAATTTATGTTTGGCACACGCAAACTTGAACCTCATGACAGGGTACTATTCCCCCTAAGTAGTTACCAAGAGAGGCAAATTCCGAACACCATTAACGCAGAGTCGCTCCTAGAGCGGACCATACACCCTCTTAGTCTCTTCATATCACAAAAATACTTAGGCGCCTTGCCCGGATTAAGCTGGCATAACGTCTACAAATTCAAATCCATCATCTACCATCGGTTACGACAAACTCTATCCAAGTTTCGTCACTACACTCTCCCATGCTTCCTTGGTAAAGCGTCATTTATACCTTCGATTAAAATCAATTTCCCCGACGTCCTCTTTCTTCACGCTCGTCCCAACCAAAGCGTCTCCCATCTGATCAAAACCTTTCGATCCCCACCACAATTTGCGTCCATCAACCCCAATATTGCTAGGCCCCCAATCATCTACCAAGTCAGCCAAAGTTTGTAAATGTCCATATGTAGCTGGTTGTGGACCACCTATCCGTCGACGAACGAGCCACTCCTCAAATGCAACGAGCAGTATTAATAAGCCCGTCAGTGCGAAGAGCGGTATTGGATTGAATACGACGCTGCTCGTACTCTGCTGAATCTCAAACTTAATGCCCTGCGATGTGAGTAACCAGCTCGATACAGGCTTGTAAAGCAGCAGTGCAAGCCAGAGCCAGCTCTTAGCAGCCGACTTTAGTGCTCCATCAGCTACCATTGCTCCTCGGCCTGGACCATGTCTCCCAGCCGCCTCCCGCCACGTAGCCTCGTCTCGTGCCACTGTCACAAGCAGCTCGGCGCCATGAAGAGCCATGACAAAGAATGCTTGGGGCACCACTGCAAATAAAAAGGTGCAGAAAAGCCACAGTGGATAAAGACTTGGGTCACTATTCCCGCTGTCAAGATACAACTGAGTAGTGCCGTTGTCGTCGGCGAAGAAGGCATATGTTGGCACGCCGTTGGTGTTGAGTATGCGAATAAGCACGAGAATGATGATGGCCAAGACGGCACAGAGTGCAACCACTCCATACTGGAAATAGATGATGTAGCGAGTAGCAGGGTATACGGTATTCATTGCGCACTGCCGTCGTCGGGGCTTGGAAGATTGGGCGAGTAGATAACGGGCGTCGACAGCAAGCATGCCACGTCCACGGTGGTGGACGATAATATCATGGTTAAGGCAGGCAAGGGTTGTGTTGAGAGGACTAGGGCTCCAGGCGATGATAGTGTTGGTGGTATCCCGAAGACACATCGTTGAGACGATCGAGAGACTCAATAGGCCAATGCCGAGCATCAAGAGTGCAATTCCATTAAATAGAATGCTGGTCCTTCTCCCAATCAATATTTGCGACGCAGCTGTGTAGCAAACGATTAGACATGCTGCCGAGAAGAAGTTGACGGATCGAGTATTTGTTCGACTAGACTTGGCACTTGTAAAAAGACGGAGATTTGAGTTGAACTCGAGGCGACCCTCGCGATAAAGAGCCCATCGCAACGAAACGGCGTGGATATAACTGACGGCTTCAGTGCAGCCAGCTATGAGGAGGTTGAAAACGAGGGGAAGAAGTTCTCCGACAAGACCAACGCCAGCCACGCCCTGAGCGACATTGTCTGGGAGGAAAGCTATTATGAGGCCGCCCTCGGCAGTCAGGAGCCAGATCGAGCATGCGATAGCAGAAACCGATATGAAATATGATAACCATAAGGCAATTTCGCAGTACCGCTTTGTCGATATGGCTTCATCGAAATGCGGAAGTTCTGGGCCATCTTCGACAATCGGGGAGGATTGGGATCCTGGCTGTGGATCATGAAGGATAGAAATATCGGTATCTGGGCTACAGTCTCCCATAGGTAGGTGATAGGGTTGAAAGGCTTGGCTTGATACCAGAATAAGATTTAAATTTACTTGTGTAGGAGTCAAGGTGCCGGACATGGGTTACTTGAAACCAGGTACTGTGCGAATTTATGGCGATTCTTGCGAGACCAACCCCTTTGAATCAGGCCACGGCCTAAGTGGAGGTTGGTAAGAGTCATGCGGGGGTGGGTCGAAAGGTTGATTGCTAAAATTAGGCGCCAGGCACCGCCACCTTTACGTCATTGGAGATTACCCCTGTCTCGTTCCTGAATGCCTTAGGGTAAGAAGCATGGTTTGACCTCACCAACATTCAGATCCATCAGTCTCTAATTTTTACGCTTCACTCATCTGTAGAATTCTATATCTCGCTCTCAGGTCGATTTAGTATATAGTATTTTATGTTAGACTCCTTAGCTCTCTATTTCAGCTTGCGTTTCTCTTACCTAGTATTATTGCACTGAGAGACATACTTTTCCCATCAAATGGTCATTGATGGTAACTGGTTTTTGCATGACATCTGACATTATCTGCCTGTTACTTAAATTTATCCCTTTATAGCGTTGCTTGCTAGAAAACACAATGATCCCTATTGGGTACGATAGTATATTAGATATTTCGTGGAAAGAATCTCAGGGTAGTCGAGGAGCTTATGGCCAAGGCAGCTAGCGCATGTTAATAGCTACCTACTCTTTAGTGACGGCTCCACATAAGAATAGGTAGCTCTTATCGTAGCGTAACAGGGACCTGGACTGCCCATGTGATCCCCATCGAGGAGACAGTTGAGGATATCCCAAAGGGTAGGTAGTAAATATCTTGTTGATAGTCGTAGTATTGTTTCAAGTATCTACCATCGAGTCGACAGGTATTTCCTCCTCTAGGCTTTTTACCGGCCATTCAATCCACTCCCGCCATTGATCTTCTATCACTCTTTTGACCATGCCCATGACGCTTGCGCTCCAACCTTGACTCGGCCACCCTTTGTGCTCATAGGGCCAGCTCAATGCAGCAAAATGGGCCAATACAATAAGAGCCATAGGATCCCCAGACCTGATCATATCCACAAAGAAAGGCGGGAGGCAAAGTGGCCAGGCCCATGTATGAGGCAGGTCACTGGTGTAAGAAATGGCAAGACAATCCTGATAAATGCTTCGAAGACCCTCGAGAGCTAAAAGACTAGCAGATTGAGGATTTATGACGTCTAAAGTTCGAGGGAGCTGCCTGGCAAGCCCACAGAGTTTGTCTAAACGCCTCTGGAAGGCACTAGACGCTTCGGATGATGGGCTGGGGGCCGATGCAGGGGTGGTGGGAGTGGGAGTCATAATTCTTGCTTTGTGAGAAAATAATTGACCCAAAGGACCATCCGACGACCATCTCTGAAGAGACTTGAAGTCAAGAATGCATTTCATGCCCTGGAGGAGTTGAAAAGACTGTGCCACCTCGGCGGATGTGAGAGGCCCGTTCGGATGTGCAACATTGCAAAGTGACTGGAGAAAAGTCATTGACCCAAACAGGAAAAAAACTTCACAGTTGCTTTCGTTGATATCATTCAGAAGGTTTCGAAAGCTGGAGAGTGCTAGAGCAGAGTAGTGTGATGAGATGACCTGATACTCGTCCTTTTGCGCTGGATTAAAATGTGCAAAGTGCAGCGCGGAAACCGCAAGCAGGGCATGCATCAGAAAGTCCTGGCCCGAGTCAGACTGCGAAGTGGTTGGCTGGACCAGCCGGTGAACTCAACTTACATTGGATAGTGCAGCGTTTGGAACAAGCTCCCTCCAGAGCACCTCAGTTCGAGACTCCCTCACGAATGATCTCCAGACTGAAGTGGTGTAATGATGAAAGAGCTGAAGGCTCTGCATCCAGTCTCGTGCAGAACATTGGCACGCGCACGGGAAGCCTTGCTCATGATGTTGTGATGGCGTTCCTGGAGTTGGGTGGAATGGTGATGCAGTAGAATGGACAGAAGCTGAGAAAGTTAGAAATGCATAATTAAAGCCTTGATCAAAAGAATATATTACCATGGTCTTGCTGAGTTGCGATCGGTGATTGACAAGCCCATGGGTGGGGCTCGGGTTCGGATTCGGGTCCGGGCTGTTCCCCAAGACCGAGGGTCACCACCAACGGGCTGGAACTCGGAGCCAGGGCCGAACCAGGAGCTGTTGTAGGGGGCGCTGCGGGGACTGAAGGGGGAGAGCAGGTGCTGGTGACCACGGTGTTCGAAGTTACAAGGCTACACTCGACGTGATGTCGAATGCAGTTTGTACATGGTCGAAGTTCATCGCACTATTTTCAACAAGTTAACGCGACACGCAAATTTCAGGTAAAAGAGCTCATTCACTGCCATTTGCTCACCTTGACGCGCCTAGCCTTACACCGGAGGCAACCGTTACGCGATTTCTTATGACCTAAGCGCTTCCCTGACTGCATGCTGATGGCGTAGGATCAAGTAGCTTCGCTTTCGCAAGAAAAAGACCCAAGCTTGAATGCGAGGGCGGTGGGCGGGAGGGAACCCGAGGCTTTTGATGGAAATGCGAGCAAGACTTTGGTCTCGTGAGCACAACCTGGTTAGTGGGAGATCAATGCAGCGCGCTTGGACAGATCAGGGCAAGGTGGGCTTGGATTGTTTTAACATGTGGTCTGATGATTGAACGCGAATCCGACAGCGAGATGCAGAACCCACACTTCTAATTAAGTGACTGTCTAATTGGTATCCCCCATCTGATGCTGCTAATTGTCTATGTGAATGTGTCTATAAGGGATTGCGTTCTCTATCAAGCCTCTTGTAGGCCTGACTCTACAGTCGGTCGTTGTTGAAGCTGGTTCGCAACTTCTCGCCATATCGCTTAATGAGAATCGGAATGGGGAGGAGAGCGATGGCAATGAATGCGAGGAGGGAGTTGCCCCAACCCAATCCCAGAGCGTCATACATCTTGAGGGCGCATAGTGGTAGAGTGGCGCCCGCGATGGAACGCATTACCGTGTTGGCTGCCAGCGCAGACGCTGCGTACATGTTGTAGGCGTCGACGAGGTACATGCTGACAGCCATAAAACATATCAAGTTGCCTGAACGTCGTGTTAGCAAAAATATGTAAGCAGAAATCTTCTATCTTTACCTGTTCCTATAACTGCCAAGCCTATAATAGGCGCCATCCAATGTGTTTCATACTCTGTCGTCCAGCCGTAGATAAAGAATCCAATCGGAAGCAGCAAAGTACCCACGGGCAGAAGCTTCAGACGAACCTCGGGTTTGACATCCTTGTGATCCTGCTGCTGGGCCTTCATCTTCTGCAGTTGTTTGTTGGTATCAAAGGAGAACCAAAACAAGCCAACAAAAGATCCCACGCCGAGGCCAAGGTACACAAGTCCGACTGTGCTGGCGCTAAAACCGTAGGCGTTCTGAAAGATGAAGGGAACCGATGTGAAGAGAAGGTAGAGATAGCCGTAGACAATCATCAAGTAAAAGGCGAATATGGTGCAGATAGGAGAGAAGATGAGAAGCTTCGTGGGTCTGACAATAGCCCTCTTGAAGAGATCCGCGTCCGAAAGACCCATATCAAGCTTTGACCGAAGATTGACATTGCCCGTCTCCTTGATAAGCCTTTGAGTTTTGCGCTTGAGAATAACAGGCGCATATGTCTCGCGCATGGTCAAGATCATTGTCACAGCCAGGAAGCCGCCGATAATGGTGACAACCCAGAAGACCCATCTCCAGCCCTTGTTGTCTACCAGAACGCCACCTACAACAGGTCCGAGGATGGGTCCGATCAAGGGACCGATGCTAAAGGCCGACATTGCAACAGCGCGCTTCTCCTGGACTATCATGTCAGAAATGCTGCCACCGCCATTCGTCATGGGACAGGCGCCAAAAGCACCAGCGAAGAACCGGAAGACAATGAGGGCGGCCATGTTCGGGGCCAAGGCACATCCGACAGTGAAACAGACGAAAAGAATGTTGCAGACGTGGTAAACGATAGTCCGGCCATACACCTCGGAGAGCGGTGCCATCAACATTGGACCGAATGCGAAGCCAAGGACATATACAGAAACCACAAAGGCCCCGAGCTCTTGGTTCGTCTCCTTGAAGTCCACCATGAGTTTTGGGACACCGGGTGCAAAGATTGAAGACGCGAGTGGAGTGATGAACGTGAGGGTGCTGAGGAGGCCGCAGTTCAGGTACTTCTGCCACGCGGGCCAGTTGTATGGGTTCTCGGGGTCATCATCTCCATCCCACCAGACGATGTTCGAGTCGGGGTCAGCATCGAGGGCATTCAAGGTAGCTTCATCTTCGCTCGTGACTTGGAGTGGACTATCGGAGGCTTTGCTGTTGGAGTGTTGGTGCTGGGAGTTGTTGGTGCCACCGGGGGTATTCGTTTCGATCGCAGCCTTTTGGTTCTCGAGGTCACTGTTCTGCTCCTTTGTATTTTCGGCTTCGACACCGAGTAGCTCAAAGCCACCAGCTGAAGAATCCTTCTTTCTACCAAGCATGACCGAAGGGAAACAAATTAGAGGGTAACAGATAGAAGAAGGGAGTCACAATTGGGAAAGAGAGAGATAAAACAGGGTTAGGAGAAAAGAATAGCGATAAATCTTCAAAGATGTAAGGAATGACCAGATCAATAACAAGATCTATGATTGATTTTCTATTGACAAGTGCCCTGATTTATACCCAAATCAAAATGCGAGCTGGTTCATTCTGGGCTCGCTGCGAAACCGAACCCGAGGGTTCCA
This sequence comes from Fusarium euwallaceae, assembly GCA_002168265.2. Classification (NCBI taxonomy): domain Eukaryota; kingdom Fungi; phylum Ascomycota; class Sordariomycetes; order Hypocreales; family Nectriaceae; genus Fusarium; species Fusarium euwallaceae. Next base: position 85,391 of record NHTE02000018.1, read on the forward strand.
CACTGTGCAACCAGCCTCCAAGAGAACGTACCATGCCCGCTTCTCAGTCCGTAACTACCACAGGCGACACAGGGCTAGGTAATTTCGAATATGAAAAAAGGGTGTATCAAGTTGAAGGGTTTCAGGTAAGACACTCCTATCATTAAGACCCTAGGTAGAAATGGTAGTATAATAAACAATTGAGGAAAGTTCACAATGCCAATCTTCCTTTTAGCTAACCCTTAATTATAGTTAACATATAATCCAAAAAAGAATAAAACTGCCAATCAGCTTCTAGCTAATAATTCTCTTGATTCCTAATAAGCAGAGAAATTAAGGAACTCAATCTACCTCTCGCGATCGATGACCTGGTCGACTGCGCAGGTACATCTGTTAATGCAAGTCCCGCCGGGGAAGGTGCTCCAGGGACTTGCGTTCTCCTCACACTTGGCAAAGTTGTAAATTGCCCTGCCGGTTGTGGCCTTGGGTTGTCCCTGTCCCAGACTGTCTGTCTGTGATTCTCCGTCCTCTGTTCAACAGACTTCTGAGGCTCTGGTAAAGACGCGATCCGCAGCATCGCCCGGTTTCTTCGTGCCTCCTCGACCTCCCAACGCCTCTCCCAAGACAAACCCCCTTGGAAGGAGACTAGAGATGTCAGCACATAACCTTGCTTGCTCTCCAATAAGGCTGACTTACTTGTGTTGGTTTCGGTTTGAGGTGGTTGACGCCGCGAAAGACGCCCAGGCCTCCTTGTCCTGATGAACAGAAGGCTGTTATCTACACTCGCTTGCTCGTCCGGTGAAGTGCTGGGTGATGTAGAGTAAAAGAGGTGCTGGAACCTGGAAAACACTCCGTACTGGAATATGAACTCGTTGCTGAGGATGATATCGTATGGTAGACTTTCGATGACGTATAGGTCGCAGATAAAAGTCGCTTTTCGTGGCGCGTTTCCTTTGCAGCTAGTGAGCGACGCAAGGCCAGTAATAAATGATAGGTACAGAGAACAGTCCAGCGATGGCGAGGATACGGGTGGTGCATCAAATTGCAGCTCGGCCCCTGTCACCATGCCATCGGTACGCATGGTAGATCCATCGATGAGTACGACCTGTCTTTGATATTTCTTTCCCTTGTGCACCGTGAACCCATGGCGGCGGACGAAGTCGCCCGAACATAGCATGAGCTCTGATCCTGTATCCGGTAAAGCTGAAGCTTCAAAGCCGTTGACGACGCAACGGAGACGGTCCTTTGGAGACTCGCCCATGAGAAACAGGCGGCTCCCTTTCTGGTAACAAGGACGAACCCTCTCGACAATGCGGTGAGAAAAATCGGTGAGGGTTTTTGTCAGGTCGAGGAACCTTCTGCCCAATACCAAGTCAAACACGCTGTCCCGGAGCACGTGGAATTGGCATTGATAGACGTCGCTTTCGCGCTGGAATTTGAAGTCTCCAACAACACGGCCAACACTCTCGGTTATATTTCCCCCGGGAAGACGTATCGTTTGAGTGCCTGTGGCGTCGATGCTGAAACCATGCTGCCTCGCAAACGCTTCGGAAATGGCCTCTATTGCGGAGCCCCAGTCTGGCAGCGCCTCGACTGGGATGCCATTGATAGTGCCAGGGACCTCGTAAGACGTCACGCTGCGGAGTTGGTTGTCGTTTTTTGGAGACCATGTAATCGAGCTCTGCTGCTCTCTTTGGGTGATGGCGTGCTTGGCATGAGATTCCGTCGAAGCTGAGGTCTGCGAGAAAGAGGCGATGCCAGGAGCAGCCGAATATGACGCTTGCGACTCATTGGGCTCGAGCTCAAGATCGGAATGCCCGGCTGGGATATGTTGACGGCTTGTTGACACCGGGATATCGTCCGACTCAGTCTCGAGTCGAACATTGTTCCCTCCCGTAGCATCGTCATCGTCATCGTCAGAAAGAAAGGTGTCTGAGTGAAATTCCCGTGACGTTGATTCCATGTCATCGGTTCCCTTGCTGGAAAGTCCCTTGAACGAGGTAGAAATATTCCGAAAAGCTACCTTTGCCTCATCAGGCTTGTTTGATGAGGAATGCGTGCTGCAATCATAGCTGACAAATATAGTGCGCTGTTCAATGTAATGACCTGGCCTACCGTAGGCGGCACATCTGTCAATGGCATGCTGATAATACAGGCATCTGCACACCGAGTAACGCTCCACAAGCTGGTAACACATGCTGGAGTATTGCTTTGTCGGCTAGGGTGATGTGCCCAAACACTAGAGGAAAAGGAGAACGAACGTGGAATATATGATATTCCCCTGGCCCTGAAATGCGCGTGGAATTGTCCGAGACAAACTTTAGAGTTGCTCTGGTAACAAGCGATGAGTGAATGAATTGAATATCATGTCCGAGAGGACTCACCTCATAGGTCCAAGTGCGTTGGGCTGTGTACAGTAGGTACACCAGGAGGGGGGGCACAGGGGGGGGACTTCGCCCTGCCAGTTGGATGAACGATTGGGCGTGTGATTGTTCATATCCTTCTAGCTACTCCAGTGTAAGGATGTACAGGGACCGCGAGCGGGGAACTCACATCCAATCAGACACTTCACCATCTGAGCTCGTGACAGACAGTTTTGATTTTTTGTCACAGTATGCCCTGCAGGCTGCCATAGAAAACGCCCACGATCCGTGTTTGCCCTTGATTCGCTAGCAGAGCCGCAAGTAAGTGGGCAGTGCTGAAGTTCAACTAACACTTCAACAGCACAGCCCAGGCTTAGGTTGCCTGCTGCATACTTTCCCCTAGTATAGGTAGGTAGGCCTCAACAAAGCACAAACATGTGAGATCACGGGAGTACTGACAATTGGATGAAAATCACAAAGTCTGAGTAAAAGCACCCCCAAAATACTCACCATCAAATGGACGTCGAAAACGTACGTGATGGCACAGGTTTTCCGGCCTTGGCCCAGAGAATAGCCATTAACCCAGACTATGAAGCCTTTATTTTTCGCAAATTCGACAGGCTCAGCGCGCGGAACCTGCTTCACCTTGAGAGCAGACTCACGTACCTCGAGTGGAAGTTGGACCAAGCGGATGCGCAGGCTGCTCACACCCAGGACAATGAGACACTCCGTTCACTCCGGGCCTGGGAAGCCTTTGAGGAGAATGCAAAGGATGCGGCTCGGCCTGAGTATATGCGGATGAAGATAGCTGAGGAAATCAAAGAGACCCTAAAAGAATATCGTAAGTTATCCCACCGTACCTAGTCAAAGCATGTCAGTTGCTCAGGAAGGCACTAGAGGAAGCCCTCCTGCGTCAAAATCAGATAGCGACGCTTGAAGGTCCGAGAAAACGAGCTCTCGAGGTTGTACGCGCACAATCCCACGAATATGTACACAACCATTTCAGTGACCGACGCCGTCGTCCAATTCTCGCAGGTCTCGCTGAGAAGAGACTAGATGAATGTAACCACCGAGATCTTGTCGCCGTCAGACGTCCTGCCGATACAGACCTTCTCTCACGATTCCTTCAAGATTGTTGGATATTCAAGGTACAATTCACCTAAGCTTCTAGTCCTGCATAGTTCTAACGATAGAAGACGACCAAGATCACAGATGAAACTGAATACATTGAGGAAAATCACGTCGTCTGGGTAGCATCCGCAATCAGCACCGTTTTCACCGCAATCCTCTTGGTAGGGGCCATAGTCTTATTGCATTTCTTAAACAAGGAGAGTGTCCAGCTGGGAGTTATTGCCATGTTCACAGCCCTTTTTGCGATAAGTGTAAGGGTTTTAACAAGTGCAAGACGGGCTGAGATTTTTGCATCAACAGCTGCGTATGCTGCCGTGCTTGTTGTTTTTGTGTCTGCCTCTCCGTCGAGTTCAGGGTCAGGGAGATAGATATATTAATAATTATATTTATAATGATATGCTAATTACTTCGCTGCCACACTGCAAGCTAGTAGCTAGAATCAGTGGCAGATTCTATGAAAGGATCTCCGTCCCGGAATGACCAATGTGGCCCTATATCACGTTGCCTATTCTCCGTCGCGTCGGCCCGTAGGGCAAGGGACCCGGGAGTCTATTATTTGAGTGCCAAGAGATGATACCATCATGCGTATGTTTCTTGATCAGCCTCCGCGCTTCCTATTTGGGTATCTCAAGGAGCATGGCTTCCGAGATGAGCAGGGCCAACCCCCCTGTCAGTGTTGTCACATCGACATGGGGTCCTGGACGTTTCGGCCACCTGGACACCAAAAAGAGTCGTCGATTTACAAGTAGATCAGTGAATAAACATGTCGGTACGCGGCGTGTTCATGCGTGTCATTAAGTGATGAGGCTGTCTTGCCCACGTGCAAACGAATCACGGATTCTCATCTAGCATTCGAGTTGAAACCTTGCAGATCTTAGCGGTGCAAGCCACCCGTCGGGCCTCCTTCCACGAGACGTGTGGGTTCATCCTAGGATACCACGGGCGCCTAGCCCGATCAAGATGACGGTGCTCAGGTTCCGTCCACAATCACCTTTTCGGCGGCTTCAAGTCCACAAACCTTAATCACTTGACCACAACGAAGCACGTTGCGTCCCGTCTTTCCGAAAGTGAAACCTATGCAAATATGGACACTCTAGACGTGGATAGTAATATATAAAGTCGCTTTCTCTTCGTAATGTGAGAGTTTCTTTTGTTCTTCACCCGTTAACCTTTGGCAAGTATCAACCAGAGAATCTAGGGCCAGCCTTACACTCTCTTTGCGAAAAATGACCGTCTACAAACTCCTGTTTACCGCCGCTTTGGCTGGTACGGCACTTGGTGCCCCTCTTGTTGAGGAACGCCAGGCTTGCGCCACCCAATGGTAAGTGCTTGCAATCCGCCTGATTTCGTATCATACATCAAGGCTCACAGAGCCTCTAGGTCCCAGTGTGGTGGCATCAGCTGGAATGGCGCTACTTGCTGCCAGTCTGGTAGCACCTGCAGCAAAATCAACGACTATTACTCTCAATGCATTCCCGGAGAAGGCCCCGCCAGTTCCGGAACAAGCACACTCCCTGCCTCTACCACCACTACCAAGGCGACTTCGACCTCGACCGCCGGTAGCACTTCTACTACGAACCCTCCTCCCGCTGGAAGTGGCACTGCTACTTACAGCGGAAACCCTTATTCTGGTGTTGACCTTTGGGCCAACAGCTACTACCGATCAGAGGTTACTAACTTGGCCATCCCTAAGTTGAGCGGCGCCATGGCCACGGCTGCTGCCAAGGTCGCTGATGTCCCCTCTTACCAGTGGATGTAAGTGCTGGGATATTTGAGTGAGTGAGAATTACAGAATATCTGACCGAGGACTTCTATAGGGACTCTTTTGATCACATCTCCCTGATGGAGGACACACTTGTCGACATTCGCAAGGCTAACCAGGCTGGTGGCAACTATGCCGGTCAGTTCGTCGTCTACGATCTCCCTGATCGTGACTGCGCTGCTGCTGCTTCCAACGGAGAGTATTCCCTAGACAATGATGGTGCCAACAAGTACAAGAACTACATCCAAACCATCAAGAAGATCATCCAGAGCTACTCTGATATCCGAATCCTCCTCGTTATTGGTCAGTTCTATGCCCCTAGCTCCATGAGATTATGGCTAACGGTTCTTCTAGAACCTGACTCCCTGGCTAACCTGGTTACCAACTTGGATGTTGCCAAGTGTTCCAAGGCCCATGATGCGTACATCAGCCTGACAAACTACGCTGTCACGGAACTGAACCTGCCCAACGTCGCCATGTACCTTGACGCGGGCCACGCTGGCTGGCTCGGCTGGCCCAACAACCAGGGCCCTGCTGCGAAGCTCTTTGCTAGCATTTACAAGGATGCAGGCAAGCCAGCTGCGCTCCGTGGACTCGCCACCAACGTTGCCAACTACAACGCCTGGAGTCTCAGCACCGCTCCCCCCTATACCCAGGGAGCCTCCATCTACGACGAGAAAGGTTTCATTCACGCAATGGGCCCTCTCCTGGAGCAGAATGGCTGGCCTGGTGCTCACTTCATTACTGACCAGGGCCGTTCTGGCAAGCAGCCTACTGGTCAGCAACAGTGGGGTGACTGGTGCAACTCCAAGGGCACTGGCTTCGGTATCCGCCCCTCTGCCAACACTGGTGACAGCCTTCTTGATGCTTTTGTCTGGGTCAAGCCTGGTGGTGAGTCCGATGGCACCTCGGACACCAGTGCTGCCCGTTACGACTACCACTGCGGTGCTTCTGCCGCTCTTCAGTACGTAACTCCATTCCCCTAACCAAGAACTATGCTGACATCTCTTCTTTCAAGGCCGGCACCTGAGGCAGGAACCTGGTTCCAGGCCTACTTCGAGCAGCTTCTCACCAACGCCAACCCTTCGTTCCTGTAAACGCTAGGGACAAAAAAGAAAACACAACTTGCTTAGCTCTTTCATGTACATACTTGCCTTGTATGACGGTACAACAATACCGCATACCACATATCACGAAAAGGATGGCCCCCTCAGTCTCTTCAGACATTTCCAATTTCGTATCTTCTTCTCTTGACTTATCCATAGTCACTCAATTTGAGCTTTTTTTATGATAGGTGCACAAAAAGAACTCCAGTTTGTGACGCTTGTGAACTAGATGGTGAACTTTATGATGCACCGATTATCGAGTCTATCTTCATCTATAATCCCTTTCCATGCAGTGTGTAGGATTCTAGCACCTATACTGCATCAATATCCATATAACAGCATCCACAACCGTCTCAGGGGCGGCAAGGTGAAGGCCATGTCCGAAGCCAAGAAGATGTTGAAATTTTGTCCTTTCAGATAACTTCAAGATCTTCTTTTGCATGGAATCTTCGATTAAATTGGCCTGAGTTATGAATTGACTTATTCCAGCCCTTTCATCATCCGTACCGTTTCCAAGCCGCACCCCTTCTGCATAGATCTTTTTGAGGTCGACAGCGTGATCTGCTTGCAAAACAACAAGAGGGACACGCCCGAACTCAGGCCCTTCACTTTCTGAATGTCCTTTGGCAGCTAGGGCTTTTCCACTCTCGTAGTACTGGGTCACTTCTCGATCGACTGTGACTTTATACCCAGGGCTTGCCTTCTCCTCCAACAGGGCTTGCCACTCTGCGTGGCCTAATCGGTAACAATCCCCGTAGCAGAGCTTCAGCGTGTCGATATCTCCTTGTATAGCGCGAACAAACGGATTCGGATAGGTCAATGGCGTCTCCTCAGTGTTGGCATCAACAAAGACAAAGCCCTTGAACTGAGCCAACGTCCTCAATTTGACAAACTCTCGTAGAATTATGCCACCGTAAGAGTGAGAAACCACGATATAGGGTGGTGCGACCTTCGCAGCTCGCAGAAGCGCGTGCAATTCTGCTGCTATATCCTCGGCGGTCCTAGAGTCACTATCGGGTGCTGGATCGCTTAAGCCATATCCTGCACGCTCATAATTCATGACGCTCATAGACTCCGAAAGACTTTTAGTAACTGCAGACCACTCTTTGACGCTGCTTCCGATGCCAGGGATGACGATGACGATTGGGTTGTGTGCTCTCCGGGGCGGCCCGTAAATGGTCAGCTCGAGTTTATGGGTGCCCAGGTCCACAAGGGTCGTTATACCGGGTTGGTAGGGTGCCATCTTGAAGTCGGTCGCCGCAGAATGCGGAACAGTTTAGCTGGTGAATTGGAGTTTGTGTGTGAAGTTGGGAGAATAGAGTCACGAATTTGACAAATGGCGTCAGCGTGTGAGAGGATGGCTGCTGACAAATCAGAGGTCAAGCACAAGAACATACGGGTTACGCTTCGCCTGGACTTAGTATCACGATAGGTATTGAAATGAGAGTTTAATGTATGTTGTTTATGTTATTAAATATTGGCTAAGTGATTGTACAATCGCGAGTTCTCGAACTATTCCTCTAAGATCCCTTCCATGCACTCTCGACTAGTGAGAATCGCCAAACATCTCGATCATGCGAGCAGCTCCATCATCTGCATACATCAAATTTTCCAAATCGATACTACTTTGAATGTGTTCCCGAGCACGAGGTAGCATCTCGGCTTCATACGCTGAAACGGCCCGTTCCATCGCTTTTTGGTCTGTCTCTTCGTCGTAAGCCGTTGCATCCTTTTCATCTCCGAGCTCAGACATGATCTTCTTGAAAAGCACCAACGAGTCGTACATGGCCTGATTGACGCCTTCGCCGTTTGGAGTCGCAAGATGTGCTGCGTCTCCCAAAAGTACAATGCCAGGGGTACGTTTCCAGTGTGTCTGGTCCGGTTCGTTGGCGTTGCCACCTGGTCCATCGTTTTTGGTGACTCCCGACGAAAAAAGACCAATGGGGAGGCGATAAAGAGGCCAAGGGCGCCAAGGACCTTCAGAGGCAGCGATCAAAGCTCGACTATTCGAGGCCCAGTTGGCGTAAAAACCTCCTGGCCCCAACATGGTTGCTCGTGCCTTGTCCATATCAGCTGGGTGAGCGTCGCCTCCGGGCCGTGTCAAAGTTTCGGGTGCTGTCACGCCCATGTATAGACGATACGATCTATCAGACATTTGTTGAACACAGAGCACGCTTTTGGCACTCAAAGCCATGGCAGTACCTTTGCCCGCCATCTCCCGCGCCACATCATATTCCAGGTTGTCGGTGGAAAGACGGCCCTCGATAAACATCTTGCCTGAGTAGACTGGCTTCGCAGATGTGATCTGAAGTAGAATTAGTTCCTTGATAGAACACAGGTATGCAGAGGCATGCCATGACTTACCAGCTGTCGAACCTTGCTCCATGCCCCATCTGCGCCAACCACGAGCCGGAACCCAGTCTCAGTTGAGCCATCGGCAAAGCTGAGCATCCAGGAGCGAGCTCCAGACTGTTCTCCGTCTTCATTGCGCCCGACCTTTGAGAGCGTCTTTCCCCATCGAATGCTATCTCCAGGTAAAGAGTTGAGTAATAATTGCCGCAGTTGCGAGCGGTCGATCTCAGGGCGATCAGCATCATCACTAAAAGAGGCCTTGATTCCTCCTGTGGAATCCATCAGGGTCATTGTCGTAGCATCCTGGCGCGACAACTTCTTAAACTCGTCATGAAGTCCGGCATGTCGCAGTGCTTCTTGCCCTGTCTCGTTGTGAATGTCGAGCGTGCCACCCTGGTTGAGAGACGTTGACTCTGGGGATGGATCGCGCTCAAACACGCGATATGGGATCCCGGCAGTCTGCAACAGACGAGCGAAGGTAAGCCCACAGGGTCCGCCCCCAACGATGGCGATAGCGGGTGGTTTAGATGGGGACATGTTTTCCGTACTTAAAGGTCACTGTAGACTCTGGGGCTGGCGAGAATTTTCAGTTGATCTGGGGTTTTGTAAATGATCCGCTCGAGGTGATATAATCGAAGATGGGATGAGACAATAACATTGAGTTGAGAAATGTTCACTCTGCGACGACGCAAAGCTTTTATAGGTGCTGCGTTAATTGGAGTTGGGCTGTGAACCCCTTGATCTCGGTACCGAGTTTGCTGAACAAACGTCACAAGGCGGGCTTATTAGACTGAATACTCGGTACCTACTAAAGACCGAGACTGTTTTCAGATCCTATCACTTCGGACTTTAGTATGGCCCGGACGCTAAACTGGCGTAACTACGTTAGCGTCTATGATTGCCTCCTCCAGTCCTCCCCGAGTCTCTATCCCCAGCCACTATTTTCTGCCTACCTATGTCCGATCCGCGTGAGACAAAACTAGCCTTATGCGTAGTACAACTCGACTAACACATCCAACATAGCATAAGTACACAACACACTCTGATGGTGCACATCTTCGAACCAGTAAGCATCGTGGCGCACAAAGTGAGACAGATCAGCACCGATGACGTCTCATTAAAGAGGGGAAGGAGATCTTGAGCAATAGGGTAGACAGAGAACAGAGTTTGAAGTAGTCGACTGCTGACAGTACAACATAAGCGCTAGATAGGCTTACTGGAATGCAAACGCTTGTTGAACACTGATCCCAACAATTCCGATAAAGAGGGTTGAGATGCCCTTGGTCCAGGGCGCATGGAACTCTCTCTTTGCAACTTTCACTGATCATTCATATACAAGATGAGCAAGTCGACAGCGGATCTGCTGCAAAATCATCTCTCTGAGGCTGGTATTCCCTTCGCCCTGCCTAGCTCAAGTGAGTTTGTATCCCTGCAAACGAGCTACACAGGCCAGCACGATGAGGTTCGGCCTAAGGTCATCACTAGACCCCAGTCCGCCGAACAAGTGGCTACTATTATCAAATCATGCCTGAGCCTCAAACTGGACCCGGTAGTTCGTGGTGGCGGACATGACATGTTCGGGCGCTTCTCGGCCCTCGACGCCGTGAGCATCGACCTACGGAATCTCAACACGGTCACTATATCGCCAGATAAAAAGACAGCGAGAGTGGGAGGAGGGGCGACGAATTATCAGGTACTCGAGGCCTTGAGCAAGCATGGACTGACAGCTCCCGCGGGATCTTGTGGGACAGTCGGTTTTGTGGGATGGTGTCTTGGGGGTGGGTTTGGTCCTTATGTCCACTCATACGGGCTGGGAGCCGACCAAATTGTCGGTGCCCGAGTTGTTCAGGCCAATGGGGAGTTGGTGGAAGCCGATGCTCGCCTGCTCCAGGGTCTGCGTGGGGGCGGTGGGAGTCTCGCCATCGTTGTCGAGCTGGAGGTCAAGACATGGCCACTCTGTGAGGTATGCGCGGCTCAAGGTGTTGCGTTTCATGCTTGATTCAGTGCATCTACTGACTCTCAACAGGTCCAGGCGGGGATGCTCTTCTTCGAATCATCTGACATTGCCGACGCTGTAACCACATTTTTCACCAACTACAATAACCTCGTAAACACGTACAGGGACATTCCCAGCAAGCTCTATCTGATGCCGTCGATCTGGATCTATCCCAAAGTCGGCCTTTCTCTCACCTGCGGCTTCATCTGGAACGGATCTGCGAGCGACGAATCTCGTCTATGGCTGGAACGAGTGAGCAAACTTGCACCTCTCTCACCCAACATCTCGGATGTGCACTCGACCGTCATGAACACGAATGCGCTGGGCTTCGCTACGATGGTGAAAGATATGATCCCCGCTCAGGTTCTAGGCTGTTGTCAGTCAGCAGACATCTCCCACTTCTCACCCGAGGTGGTGAATGAGCTGGCCCGAATTGCCCACGCCATCCCCCGCGATAGCTCCGGTGGTGTCAACATGCATACCCTCCGCGCCGACAGCCCATCCTGCAGGCCCGACGACACGCCGGACTCTGTTCTACCGTACCGGAAACCCCACGTGATGCTAGAGTTCCTGGGCCTCGGAGATGACGAGTCCTCGGCGCGGGGCGCGGCAGCTTGGGCGTTGGATGCACGTAATAGAATCTCAGCTCTTCCAGATGCAGAAGGTCCCACGTATCTACCCTTGACCGCCCCCGAGTTCGTCGACCTGGAGACTACGTTTGGAGGGCATCTGGCAGAGCTACGGCAGCTTAAACGGGAGTATGATCCGGCGGGGGTTTTTAAGCATACACTTCCAAAGCTCGTATGATGGGTGAATTGATCACGGCTCGAGCCCTGCAGATGGACGAGATTGGTACGGAGTAGTTCGAGCTAGTGAGGATAATCCTTGTCTGATCACCTTATCAATCAGTCCAACACCGACTTCGGATCCCGTGCCAAGCCGGGTATTGCGGATCGGCTCGTCAGTGATTGGGGCTATTACTTGATCTGCCTGTTAGATTTCATTCGGTACCTCGTAGGTGCATCACAAGTGCTGTGATCTTCCTCCAGCCGGTAACCGGCCCCATTGTTAGGTGTGCATCACGGTGCCGCGTTTCGCGCCTCTTTTTGTGGTGTGATCTGTTACCATCTTACGGCGATGAGTCTACCCTCAAGAGGCATATTAGGTCTGGTATAACCAAGTTCATTCTTGTTGTTCTTGATTGGATCAAATCCCTGTCTGTGGTCGCACTCACGGCTTTTCACAGCGTGGGGGATTTGGTTAGATCGGCTCCAGAATAACGAGCTGGCTATGTACGGTGCAGTGGAAAGGGTTTGCCACGGGTGGGTGGGAGTTGAAGCCGCTCATGTCTGTTAATGTCTCATATAGAGAGAAATTCTTCTCATGTTGATCTCATCTTGTCTCCTCAAGCTCTCACTAGGGTACCATCCAGTGATCACCACGAGTCCCAACTCCTCGTCGAATCAAACTCCTTCCCTTTTCAACGGTGTCGACTGACCTGTCGACTGCAACCCTATCATGGAGGGAGTGGACAAGAAGCACAATGATGTCGAAGCGGGGAGGAAGTCACCCAGCATCGAACCAACAGCATTACCAACCAACGACCCAACTACCGACAGCAAGGGGTTAGAATACACAACACGCAATCTCGGCACTCTGAACCGCAGGCTCAAGTCCCGACATGTTCAGTTCCTTGCCTTGTCCGGTGCCATCGGCACGGGCCTCTTCGTTGGTAGCGGACAGGTGCTTTCGCTTGCTGGCCCGCTCTCAGCCTTCCTGTCATTCACCATCACCGGTTTCAACATCTTCTGCGTCCTCAACAGCGTCGGGGAGATGGCCGCGTGGTTGCCCATCCCAGGCCCCGTTCCCATCTTTGCCGCACGCTTCGTGGACCCGGCGCTGGGGTTTGCCCTCGCTTGGAACTATTGGTATCAATTTGCCATTGGAGTTCCTATTGAGGTGACAGTTTCAGCCGTCATTGTTGATTACTGGCATAATAATGTCCCCAAAGTCGCCCTCATCAGCCTATTCTATTTTCCCATGGTCTTTCTCAACTGTTTGCCTGTTCGCATCTATGGTGAAGCCGAGTTCGTCTTTGGCGCCATCAAGTTGACCACGATTGTGGGCTTGATCATCCTGATGTTCATCATCACTGTTGGCGGCGCTCCCAATGGCGAGGCAATCGGCTTCAGGTACTGGAAACACCCAGGACCTATGAATGAGTATCTGAGGCCAGGCGCACTGGGAAGGTTTCTTGCCTTCTGGAAAGTCTTTGTTCAGGCAACCTTCTCCTACGGTGGTAGTGAGATGGTTGTTATGGCAGCGGGAGAGACAGAGAACCCCCGACGCAACATACCCAAGGCTATTCGTCGAGTCTTTTGGAGAATTGTCCTCTTCTACATCCTTTCCGTTTTCCTTGTCGGTCTTTGCGTCTCGTCCAAGGACCCTTCCCTTCTCAACGCCATCAACTCCTCTGCCCCTGGCGCTGCTCAAAGTCCCTTTGTTATTGCCATTCGCAACGGAGGTATCAAGACACTCCCCTCGATCATCAACGCTGTCATTTTGACCTCGGCTTGGTCTTCTGGCAACTCGCTGTTTTATGCTGGCACTCGAGTTCTCTATGCCGCGGCACTTGACGGGAAAGCACCGGCTATCCTATCCTATGAGAAGTTTGGCGTTCCCTACCTCTGTGTTGCGGTCACTTCTGCCTTTGGACTCTTGGTCTACCTCAATGTCAGCAACAGTGGTGCTGAAGTTTTCTTCTGGCTCAGTAATCTGAGCGGTGTTGGCGCTCTCATCATCTGGGCGAGCGTCTGCTACACGTATCTTCGCTTCTACTACTGCCTCAAGTATAACGGAATCGACCGCAACACTCTTCCATACAAATCACCAATGCAACCCTTCCTGGCCTATTTCTCCGTTTCATTCTGCTCAATTGTTGCCATCTTTAACGGATTCGACGCCTTCTTCCCTGGACGCTTCAGCGCCAAGACCTTCATCCCGCCTTACATCAACATTCCAATCTTCCTCATACTGATTTTTGGCTTCAAGTATGTCAAGAAGACCAAATTCGTCAAGTATTCAGAGATGGATATCTGGTCTGGAAAGGCTGAGATCGATGCGTTGGAGCCAACTTGGCCAGTAGTGAAACCCAGGAATTGGTTGGAACGCATCTGGTTCTGGATTGCCTGAGCGCATCCAAGGGAGTGCAAACTGAAAGGATATGGGCAACGTACCATGAAATGGCATACTAAATAAGGCTTCTGGAATAAACAGGGGTGGAGTGAGTGAACTACTATCGTGGTTGCGGTGGTAGAAGGGAACCAATGTTTGAACGTGCGCTGGAAGAGAAATATCAATCATGATCGTACCATCGTGAGATGTAAAAGGGAAACAGAAGAATCAGGTATGGAGACCTGGTGGGTAGTACATAGAGTAATTGAGGGGGGGGAGATTGCGAGTTGAACACAGTATTATTGTCTACAATGACAAGTCCACAAAAGCCCATCAACCACAACCAGAAAAGAGGAAGTTATAAACACGATCTTGGTCATCGGTTATCCCGACTTCAACTATAATAAAGAACACATTTCCAACACATCATAGCATCATATGGGGAAGTTATAAACACATGACAGTAACAAAACCCAATGCCATGAACACCGTAACCTAGATTCATACGTGTTAAATACATGGTCCCAGAAGTCCAATCAAATATCGCAAGCGGTCATGCCCTCAAGTGCAGAGTAAAAGTCGGCCAAGTCCGGCTTTTCATCTTCCGCTGGAATGCATAGAGCAAGCATCTTCATAAAGGCAACCCCGAGTCGAAATGCCGCGTATCCTTCAGTAATATATCGATTATGCATCCACTGTGAGAGTGATGCAACATCAGTTAATTTCACGCCGTTGCTATTACTGATGTCAACGCGCTTCTTGACAATCTTTCGAAGGGGCGTCCATTCTGCGATTTCGATCAGAACACAGCCGAGAGAATATGCATCCATGTAGCGTTCAAAGCTCTCGGAAGGCTCACCAAGAGCCTTGGCATGCCGATAAATGTCCCGTGAGAGGTCCTCAGATGGTTGTTCGCTGATTTCAGTTGGAGAACCTTGTCGTGCGAAGGAGAAGCCGCAGAGATAAGGTCGACCTAGGCTATCAATCGACTGGCTAGAGGGCGAAGAGATGAGGAGAATGTTTTCGGATCGCACGTCTTTATGGAGCCAACCAGCAGTGTGGAAGCTGAGGAGCGTCTGGCATAGCTGTGCAGCTAAACGTAGGCGTGTGCCAACATCTGGCAGTGGTCCGCTGGATCTCGATAATACACCGAGCAGAGAAAGAGGCTGCTCGGTGCTGGAAGGGAATCGAAAGACCAACCGGAAGCCTCCTTGCTCTTCAGTGTATCCTAGGCAAGGGAATGTCTGAAAGGATGGCGTGGGAGGCTGAGAGAGTAGTTGCACGAGGGCTTCAACACGTGGTTTAAGCTTCGCTTTCATACGCGGCTGAACGCGCTTCTCTTCTATTAGAACAGTGTCTCCCTGGTACTGAGCTGATCCAATGATCGATGAAAGCATATGGATGCTAGTCACCTGGGAAGGATCCAGAACCGATGGCAGTTGTGCTGGTACTATATGGTTGGTTCCATCATCGGAATGCGCTGCTTGTTGGGTATGACCATCATTTGATGTGAGCAAAATATGCTGTGCCTTCAGGCCTGCCGAGGCAGCGAGGCCATTCTTCATCTCAGCATCCGCTCTCGACTCGTGGAGAGACTTTTGGAGATCCTGAAGACCCTTGATATCTTCACTCGTCTGGATCGCGATTTGCAACGTCTGGTTAACAGCGCGAGACGTCTGGACGCGGTGAGGCATATCCAAGAGAGACCAGAGCCCATCGACAAGACCGGTCACATCTTTCACCAACTCGGCGTACTTCTTCTTGTCGACAGCGGCCCACCAGAGACGCCGGGGGAACCGATTCGCCGTGTTGAGTGTAGATGCGCGCTTGAGGATGCCCGCGCGAGTCTCGGATGACACAATATTCGAAAGGATGGATGAAGCCGGGTTATCTAGAGCGACCGTCGTTTCAGAAGTGACCAAGTCATCGGAATCGTCCGGTGGAGACACGAGTTCCAACTTGTAGCGCTTCTTCAAAGCATCCGTCGAAGAGAGAAGCTGCTCTAGCTGGAATAGGATGAGAGCGGCAGGGTGCTTGTGAACGCCCAGTGATTCATCATCTTTGGGAGAGTCAAGGCCAATTGCCCTAGCCCATTCAATGAGTCGATACTCTTGAAGCACGAGCTTCGTTCGTTCGATGGCTGCGTCCTTTCCAATGTTTCGAGCGTCAGATATCAAGGTGAAGCCTCTAACGCAGCTGGCAAATAGGTCGAAAGAGAGCGACACTACAGCTAAAGCTGTTCCGGGGTCCATTGTGGGTATGCGTCGAGGTTTTCCCCAGTGATATATACTTGTTGGAAAGCCTGCGTTGATCGCCCACAGGGTTGTGTCAAATGATGGGGTAGGATCGATTGATGCCTGACCAACCTGGCATTAGGTAACTTGAATGAGGCATATAAAAGTGCAATTATCCGATATTTAGATCGCGGCCTGCTTCTGTACTGGTCTCTCCGACCCTTTACGCTTTCATCAACCGTCAATCAATCTACACACCTTCGCCAAGATCTATTTGGCTTCTTTGACCACGCAATAACTAGAAGGCTAAGGAGATTCGGTTTTTGATACACTCTACTTGGCTTCTTTGTCCATATGCCTCAAGTCGTCCTGGCGACATCGTTGATGGCAAAACAGGGTGAATCAGGCTGCTGCAGCTCAGCCGCAAATCGATAGTTACATAAGATCTGCACACCCGTGACATATGATCCTTGAAGGGAGGTAAGGCGAGGGATCCGCTACCTTGAGGTTCCCCGCATGGTCATAACTAACAGCCAACACCATTCCTCCTCCATGCTTTGAGCTGAACCTCTATCACCCAACCACTGATTCCTCGGCGCAGAATGGACTCCTCGTCGGGAAGAAGTCTGACATCTTTTGGAGGAGATACCTCCAAGCCTACAACCTTGGAACCAGGCAACCCTTCAACTTCGGACGACGCACCCTTCATCCCAAACGCCTTGGACTTTGCCTACCGAGCCTTCTTGGCTGAAGATGCCTTGAACTTATCGGTCCCGCCCGTGTTTTCCAATGCGCAAGCCGTGGACAGCGCTTCATTTGCCGGCCGAGGCGCAAGCTTTGCCGTGTATCGACGTCGCATCCCGCCCCAGAAGGTGCAGAGGTCGCGTACAGAGTTTGACGGCTTATCGATCGAGATAGAAGACAAACGGAAGCTACCAGGAGTAGTCGCCTACAAAGTGGCCGTCATCGAGTTTTCGGACAAAGGTGAAGCCACCCAATCGTCCCGGCACGCCATAGACGCTGCAATCATGGAGCTCTACCTCTCGACGCACCGGCCGATCCTACAACACCCGAATCTTGTCGACTTTCTTGGGTTGGCGTGGGCTACAAATCCGTTCAATCCTCTCCAGAGATTGCCGGTTCTCATCGTGGAGTTTGCGGAAGGCGGGAGCCTCTCACAGCTGCAACAGAGGGAGCATCTTGGCATAGAGACGAGGCGGAAGCTCTGCCTTGATGTCTGTCAAGGCCTTTATATGCTTCATTCATGTGGCATTGTTCATGGCGATATCAAGGCAGAGAATGTCTTGATCTTCCCAGACGAGGAGCACAAGTACAGAGCCAAACTGAGTGACTTTGGCTACTCTCTGGTTATCAATACTGAAAGGAGCAGCGTCATGCTAGGAGGAACCCGGCCTTGGAAGGCTCCCGAGGCGAAGACAGCAGTCAATGTATCGGACGCAAAGTATACGGACATTTACTCGTTAGCCCTCCTCGTCTGGTGTACGTTTGCCAACGGTCGCAACATCTTCAAACTCCTCGTGGACCCTTCCAAGCAAAACGAAGAATTCTACGCGGAAGCAGAGAGACTGAAAGAAACCAGTGAACTAGCGGCCAAGACAGATCTTTCTGCTTGGTACCTGAAAGCACTTGCGGCCTCTCCTTCCAACAACCTCTCCCAAATCATGCAGCAGTTGTATTCTCTCCAGCAGCGAATGCAACAGGCCAACGCACAAGTCGATAACCCTGCGGTTTACGTTGACGAACTGGAGAAGATTCTTTGTTCCATTCCACTCATGAGTTTCCCTGCGTTCGAGCCGCTGAAGCAACAGTTTATTACAGTTGTTCAAGGTTGTGGTTTGTATGGCGCGATGCAAAAAGCTGTGGCGATTGGGTTATCGAACGAGCCATCTCAAAGGGACCTTGGCCAAATGATGGTCTCTCTTGGTCATAATGGTGTATTTGCCAAAGACAGGTATTCAAATCACTCCCAGGCGCTACATTATAACACACTAACCGAGCTAGTGCGGATCCTCATCAAGTGTTGAAGTCGAACCTGAACGTAGGTCACAATCAGCTTACCCGTTGGATAGGGTGAAGACTAATGCCGAACAGCAACACAACTTCACGTGGCGCCACTGGACGAAGATGGACCCATCTGTTCAGAGGTACCTGACGACAACATACATTCAGAGAGGCGAGGAGGAGGCTAAGAAGGGCATGATAAACCCGCCAGAGGCTTTCCTTCTAACGGCTCTCTACATCAATGGATATGGCGTAGACAAGGATACATCATCTGCATCCAGATGGCTCTTCAACGCTTGGAGAGTGAACCATCCACTAGCTTCGGCATACGGATACCGAATCGCGCAAGCCATCGGGGTCATATTTGACAACCTAGACCGAGTAATCAGCTCACTGGACTTGATGGCCCTGCGAGGTTCAAGAATTGCTCTCCAAGATCTCGCCAAGGTCTCCAAAGAAGACTACAAGGGTACGAAGAAGAATATCCGCGACGCCCTCGCAGGCACAGGTGCCAATCACTTTTTCGCAAAAGAAATGCTTCATGGGTTCACTCACGGAATGTGGGTGAAGACGCTTGGAAACATTCCCATCTTGCTGGAGAATTTCTCTGGGTTGAATCACATTGAGGATTACACGGCCAACAAAAGAGGCGATCGCATTCTTCACGTGGCCGCAAGTTGCGGCAAAGCGGAAGCGATTGAAGCTCTACTCGATCGATTCCAATCCCTTGAGGTTAATCAACTCAATGATCAAGGCGAGACGCCGCTTCTGTGTGCATGCCGCGCTGGCCAAGCTGGTACGGTCTTGTGGCTCACTTCACATGGAGCAAACGCATCGGTAGCAGCACGGAATGGAGAGTCTCCGCTTCACTGGTTAGTATCCTTTGAGGATGAAGAGATCGAGAGTGTTGGGTCAGCACTTATTCAAGCCGGCGCGGACCCAAACGCCAAAACGACAACCACCATTGCCTACCAAGCGGAGTTTCCAGCATCACTGGATCTCGATCGTTTCCAGGAAGGTTACCCTGTCGGATGGGGTGAGTGTTTTCTATTCATATCCTTCCTTGCCTCTTCTGTAAACCAGAAGACTCGTTGGTTCGAGGGAACATTAGATGGGCTAACGTGCAACCAGCAACTCACTGTGACCGCCCCGAAATTGTCAAATTCTTGTTGTCCAACACGACCGACCCGAGGATATGCAGCAAATCATGGCCTCGCGCAAACAGTGCGATGGAGATTGCCGCGTCACACCTTCGCTCAGAATGTCTGCAACTGATGATCCATGCCATAGAGCAATACAACCTTGAACAAGTGGGAGGGAAACAGGGCGGTTTCCTGGTGACAGCCCTCCTTCAGCAAGCAGTTTACGGCACCAGTCTATTCGATATGATCCTCTACCATGGTCCTGAATACCAACAGGCGATGGAGTCAACATTCAAGTGTCTGCTGTCGAGAACCAACAGGGTTGCCTGCCCTCAAGGTTATGGCGGATTCAACCAAACCCTCCTCTATTTCGCCGTCTCGCTCGCCCGAGATGAATTGGTTGAATACCTTCTCAAGCACGGAGCAGAAGCTATGAAATCTGGAGTAGGGTATGATGAAGAAGTTCTTCAATCCCAGGACGGTGGTGCATTCAAAACCACTGACATCAACCGACCATGTGGTGTTGACCTGCGAACGCCTCTCCTAGAAGCCGTTCGATGGAATCGTCCAACAATGGTCAATCTTCTCCTTGAGCATGGAGCAAAAGCCACGGGAGCTTCTAAAAATCCATTCAGCGGTCAGGCTTCAACGTGGACGGCTCTCCATGTCCTGGCTTACGCAGGGCAAGATGATGCGCGGCTAGTCCAACCCCTTCTTGACAACGGCGCCCCCCTTGACGGCTTCCCAGACGACTTCGACATAACTGAATCCCCGCTGCTCATCGCCGTACAAAATGACACCTTCAAGCTCGCTGATAGCTTTATATCGCATGGCGCCGATATCAACTTCACCACACTAAGCAGCGGCCATCTGACCTTGACAAACCCCACAACCATCCTCGGCCATGTCATCGCCTCGAACGCGCGCAATTCAATCGCACGTATCCGATATCTCCTTGGTAGTGCATCCACGCATGACAACCTACATTTCATCGTCGAGCCAACTCGGCAATGGACAGCGCTGCACCGCGCCGCAGCCGCTCACATCGACGCCGAGTTCCGCGGGACGGACGCAACAGAGGCAGCTCAGCTGGACTGGACGGACGTCGATTGGAGTGCGAACCGAGAGATTCTCAATGAGCTGCTTAGGCAGTTCAACGATCCAGAACAGCTTGACGCTGCTGAGGGGAGCATGGGACTAACCGCTATGCACCTGGCAGTTCTCGCAGGGAATGAGGCTGCAGTGAGATTGCTCCTTGATCATGGTGCCCGCGGTGACGTGCCGAGTGCAGGTGGCCAGGGTGCGACGGCCGCTGATATGGCACTTGGAATACAGATGGGAAGTTTGTCTGTGGCCGAAGAGGGGGTCCGGCCTAGTAGGGAGGAGGTAGCGGCTCGGAAAAAGTGTAATGATCTTCTGAGTCCACCACCTACAGCGAGCAACGCGAGAAGGGAATAACCATGATTTGTTAATTCTCCTTACTTTACCATAGATACTCGCATTTAATAGCGAAACTACTTTATGAACTTCTTGCTTACTCTCTTAACAATAAGGATAATGAGGGACTGAATCAATTACCAGATCAGATCATTGGTTTCTCGTCCCGATCCGCCACGCCATGTCGGTTATCCCGGTTTCAACTATGATAAAGAACACATTTCAAACACATCATAACACCATATCCCAATGCTAACACAGTGTGTTTCTCGTCCCCCCTGTTTGTATCCTCTCGGGTAGACTAGTTTGTCTTCTGAGTCTACTCTACCCTAGTTGTAACCCCTGCGAGCCAGAGCAGGGGTCAAAATTGTGCTCCGAAGCCCCTGTTGCCAATCAGTAGCCGCGGCTAGATCCGCTCATGCTTGTTTTAGTCTCTTGTCTGCGAGGTCAAGGTAGATACCCCTGTCCGGATCCGCTTCGCCGCCTTTCGCTCTTCACGACGTCGTGCCCAGCCGAGTGATCCGACTCTGCAAGTTCCCTGTAGGTTCCATCGCTATTTCTGATACGGAGTACTCGGTAGTATCCTCACTATATCCATCACCACTCACAGTACAGTGCATGTGTATAAGACCACGGGCCGCAGCTCTTCTTCGTCCCAAACTTCCCATCCCTGTAGCAGTGAATGCCCGTCACTCCCTCGCACCTCAACCGGCCTACAATATCAGGCAACCCCGTGTACACGCACTTGTGGCCATACAACTTGCCGATCTCGCTGATATACGTGGGATACTTGGCGTCGTCGGGGTCATCGGGACTGTACTGCGTGCCGCGAGAGTACTTGCCTGTCTCATCGCAGTGGTCCTTGGGCACAGTCCCCTCGAGCGGTCGTTCCGTCACCGACCACTGCTTGTCTGAGAATACGGACTTTGCGTGGGTTATGGTGATTCTATGCTTCTTTTCGGAATTGTCGAGATTGTCGCAGCCGTTTAGCCACGCCGCTATGGCGTTTGTGCTGCGGTCCACAGCGACTAGACTGGCGCGGCCGGTGAGGTGAAGCTTGGCGAAGCGGATGTTGTTGCCCGCTGTGCCTACGCTGCCGGCATACTCACCACTATCGACCCATGCCGGGCTGTTGGGGTAGTTGTTGATCCAAGCCTTGACGATGCCGTTGACGGGGTTGATCCAGAGGTAATCGGCCTTGCCGTCGCTGCAGAATCTTGTTAGCCAGGGATGGGAGAAGAAGTATGTTTCTCAAATAGTGCATACCCATTGATGTCGTGAAAATAAATCTCCTCGGGCCGGCGCTGGATGCCGTTCTTAGCCTCTTGGCTCTCCATGCGAACCCAACTGTCCATGGGACTCTCCTTGTTCCACTTATTCCGATAGATTGTTGTCCGGCCTCCGGGATGAAGATAGATGTAGTCGTCAAACTTGAGTGGTTAGTCATGGTGCACAGAAAATCAAGATCGAACTTACGCCATCACCGTCAACGTCGGCCAGCCGCACGTTGGCTCCTGGACCAATGCCACCCTGGAAGATTCGGCCTTGTTCAGCAAAATTCCAGCCATATTCGTTGCTTGAAGGACCACCGTTGAGCCATCCCCTCATGCCTCCATCCTTGGGATCGATGACGATGTAGTCAGCTCGTCCATTTCCGTCAAGATCGGCGAACCGAACCTTTTCTCCCGGTGCAGCTCCTCTTGCGATGGGGTTGCCATCATTCAAAGGCTTCCAACCCCATCCAAGTTGATCGTTGCCATCTGGGCCCATGTTGAGACTGGAGATTGTCAGCTCATCCAAGATAAGTAAACACGAGATAACTCACCGAACACTAGGCGCCCCAGTTTCGGGATCGACCCAGATGTAGTCGTCGACCTAGGTGTATCTGTCAGTTGCGGGATTTCCTGGCTGCCCATGTTGAGACACTTACACCATCACCGTTAATGTCCGCAAACCGAAGGCCATCGATGGCCATCGAGGTATCCGCGGATCCACGGTTATGCCAAAGGTTAACACCACCTTTTTCATCGACCCAGATGTAGTCGGCCTTTCCGTTACCGTCCATGTCGGCCAGATGAATACTGCTATGGGGCTCCTTGATACCCTTGGCAATAGACTTTCCCCCTTGCTTGATCCACGTCGGTACACCCTCACGGTTTGATGGCTGATTCAGAAACCCAGAGAGGCCTGCATCACCATCGAAGACCAGGTAGTCTACATCATTGTGTTAGCTGTTGTCATGACTTATGTCTGTGACACACTGATCACTCACCATCTCGTCCATCTCCATCGATCTAAGTCTCAATGTTAGCACTGCGCTCTAGATACCAGGCTGGCTTGAAAAAAAAACTTACATCTGCAAGGACGAGTCTGCTAAAGTCAGAAATTTGATAGGATTCGCCCGTCGCAATGCCGTGCCTCGTCACCCACTCGACACCCCTGCCTGTGTCTGTACCAGTATTCATCCAGTGTCCCAGGGAACCGCCCTTTCCGATGAAGACGTAGTCCGCCCTGCCGTCTCCGTTGATATCGGGGAACCGGAGAGTGGCGAGGTTAGCGTGTTTGGCCCCTGGGGCAATCTGACCTGCCCTTGCCCAGTCCCAGCCGTTAGGGGCGGTATCGCTTGGACCCTTGTTCCACCAGACATCGACAGATCCATCACTGGGGTCAACCACAAGGTAGTCAGGGAGCTAAAGGATGTTAGCCAACAGTTGAACCCGGAATCCATTGGAGAACTTACACCGTCGGCGTCCAGGTCCTGGAGAGTTGGTTAGCTGATACTGCGTCCATCTCGCCAAATGGGGCTACCTACAGCGATATACACCCTCTCGGAAGCGGCAGTTCCTTGTGCGATGACACCCTTGGGGTGGTTTCCTGCCTTGACAAATCCATCGGGGAGTTTATTCAGGTAGCACTCAAGCCTTCCAGTGTCCTCGTCCAGCCAGACATAGTCTGGTTTGGTGTCAGCACGCTCCAAACTGCCATGGTGAGAATCAAAAAGACTTACCGGCCTTGCCATCGCCATCCATGTCGTGGAACCTATCGAATCATGGTTAATATCTCGGAATAGACCAGGGAGTAAAATATGAAAAGCCTCACCTGACCCCGGATGCAGATCGACCAATGCCATCAAAGACTTTCCCAGCCTTGCCCCAATTCTCGGTAAACTTCCAGAGCCCGTTCTTACCGACACCCATGGCAATCTTACCGGCGCTCTGCCATGTAGGACGACTCTTGCACATGCTCTGGTCACCCTTCATGGTTATCTCATAAGCCTCTCGGATACGCTCCTTGGAGGTAACGACGATTGGGTTCCCATAGTCAGGTCCAGGAATGTCGGTGGCGACTCCACCGTTCTCATCGCTCCCAGGACCGGCCGGAGAAGGATCAGGCCCGACAGGCTTGGTGATCCATGACTTGGGGATTTGGCTGATAAAGTCAAACCAATAATCGCCCATCTTCTTGTAGCCGTCGGGAGTCGGATGGAGACAATCGTACAAGTCCTTCAAGGGGAACTCACTAAAGTCAACAGCTATGACATGATGTCCTCGTTCGGCGCGTTTCTTGACAACCCCGGGGATTAGTTCAACGTAGGCCTTGTGACGCGGCGACTTGTGCGAGTCGCAGTTTGGAATGATCATTGCCACCAGTATAACGGCGTCGGGACAGGCCTCACGCATCTGGTCGATCAACTTGCCCAGTCGAAATGCTATCCCCGCGGGATCGGTACCCTGTACTCCAGTGCCAGGTCGGTCATCGAGGTCGTTTGTTCCAGCATGGAGGAGGATGATGTTGGGCCGTTGTTTGAGAGAAGGGCCAACATGTTTCGACATGTACTCGATAGTCTGTCCCCCCCAAGCAGCCTAGGTATTTCACACATGGTCAGCTGTTGTGAACCCAAAGCAAGTGTATCAGCACAGCACCTACATAGTTGCTGTTCTCCATGGTGCCACCTGATTCCTTGCCCACATAGACCACCTCGTCCTCTGCCAAGCACTGTTAGTGTCACGACTGCTGATATATGTGAATGCTCCCGAGTCTTACTTGACAAGTCTTCCTTCAGTCTCAACCGATAACCGTTACCATCACCTCCACCGTCCGCCTTCTGGCGTCCAAGCGTGATAGAGTCACCAACGCCAAGGATGCGAAGCTTGGTGCCGGGCTTGACAGCCGTTCCCGGCTTGGCCCCCTTGTAAGTGACGAAAGTCGTGGGCCCCTCACGACCGTCGTCATCGTCATCAAAGTCGTCATCACCAATAGGACATGTATCGGGCTCGTGGCCGAATACAGGAAGGGCCTTGTAGCCGTTCTGCACCAGGCGGCGGTTCGAAATGTTCAAGAGGACCAGCTTGGCGATCAACTTGTGAAGTAGAACTTGAGGGTGAAATACACGTCCATAGCTATGAATGATGAGCGCTCCTGTCAGTTCAACAAGGCCATTCTTAGTCAACTCACCCATCCGGAAGTAAATTGGGTATCTTCCTGTCGTCATCCTTGGCGGCGACTGTTACACTCCCTCCTGACAAGTCGTCTGCAGGTTCCGCAGAGCCGGCGTCAATTAGGCGCTTGTGTCGAAACTCGACATCAGGGGCGAGGTACTCGGTGGCCCGAGCGAAGGCGTTGATATCACCGCCAAAGGTGCCGTTTTCGTGCTCACTGACGTCTCGCTTGAAAGGAGTTCTACCCCAAGGATCCTCCGTGTTGAGCTCGTAGAACATGAGCATTGGTCTACCGTCGTTAGTCCTTCATCTCTTGACGATACTATATGATACTTGTTCAGACTCACCTCGTGTTGCTGTCGACAGAAGACTCGTCCACACCAGGTTCGCAGTATCGTCCGCCAAAAGTGCCAACAATGTCATCGTAGTCGACGAATGTTACCTTGGGTCCAGCTCTCTCAATAGCAGCTGCCTAAGTATCCATCCCTTGTTAGGGTCCGGAAGACGCAGGGGTTTTGGAGATAGATAACCCACCAGCTTTTCGTTCATGAGCTCCACGAGGGTATTCATTGCGTATCGGGTTTTAGCGTCGAGCATTCGGGGTTCCGTGAACGCATTGTAAAGTTTCTTTTAGCCAAAAAGGAATTAGTCGTGTCAAGAGTGCAGTGCAGGTTGGGGACCTTACAAAGAGGTATGTTGACCAGGTTACATTATTGCAAGAGGATTCCAAGTTCACACTGAAGAACTTTGCATATCTACCCAAGCTGTCAGCAACAGAGTAGGTCCAGGACTGTTTACTTGATTGGGTAATTACCCAGTATAGTAGATCATGCCGCTGGCGAAGAGTTAGCTCGGGATAGATTCAACGAAAGAGGATGATATACTCGTCAGCCAGCTTACTCTTAGCATCTTCCAGCATCTTGTCTAGTCTCTTGGCAAAGTCGTCACTCTCGATGATCTTTAGCGAGTGCCCGAGCTGACCTTCACATCCGCGCGAGTTTACTATCCAGTCCCAACCTTTAGCCCACTTCATCCTGAGCAGCTCTGCTACGAATCCAATCGCAGCCTGTCCCTTGTTAAAGGCAAGCCACTGGAAGATGCACTGGTTGAGGACGAGGGTCAGCTCGGCGTCGTTCCCACCTGCAGAGATCATGATGACGTCTTGGTTTCCGGCGAGGGTAGGAATCTGTTTGTCAATAATGTCTTTGACAACTGCCCCCGAACAGGACTTGAATTGAAACGAATGGTCACCGAGTCTCTCGTCTTGGCTGACGAGTCTTGGATAGGCATGATCATATCGACGGCAATCGAGTTCTGGATTTCGTCAGTCCTATAACAACATTTCAGACAAGATGAATAGCTCACCGTCGAGTCCCGGCAAGAGCGGGCTCCCAGCACCTATACCTGCCGAGTATGAGTCTCCCACGGCAGCAATCTTCTTTATGAAGCTGAGATCGTCAGGTTCAAAGTCTTCGTCCCTCTGGAACAGACTGTTCATAGACATTGATCCAAACTGGTCCAGGGCCGGACGGGCGACCGCTGAGCCAGCAAGGGCGACAATGGCCAGACAGGGTCCGAGCAAGTCATGGCGCATGATGAAGGAACAAATAGTGAGAAAAAGTTGGCTCGATTCAACATGCGGAACAATATGGGGGTCGCCTCTGGCTAAGATTATAATATTATATAATTCTACTTTTGTTTGGTAATTGTTGACAGGAGAATGAATGAATGAATGAATGACCTGACTGTCAAAGGGGACTGATTCTAGCCCTCAACTCAGCCCCATCATCTATCTGCCAGCTCCACGTTCCCCTGCATGAAATTAACTACTGATCAACATTTCTGGCGAGGCAGACTAGCTTTCAATTTCAACCGGGTCGACTGATTGTCTGTATGGCCAGTCGAGATGGGAACTAAGCCTCAAACAATCCTTCCGATAGTAGAGTTAACGTTAGCCGTTGTGAAATGTCCAGACTTGCTACATTCGGCATGCAGTGCGAACAGGGTCACTCCTGGCCACCCTTTTCGGCCCCCGCGGGACGACAGCCACCCCGGTAAGCTTAACTTGACTAGCAGCGGTTAATGCCGCTCACTTCTATCTATGGGTTCCGCTCAATTTGCAAAGGACCCTGCTGCGCCCCTCGCCCCCAACGGTTACAGCTCTGCAACGTAGTACCGGCCTCATGCTATCGGCTATGCTGATTGGAAGCTCCACTTAGCTACAGTCGGGATCAGTGGTACTGCTTTAACTCATGCTGTTGGTTGATGGGTTTTTACAACAATCACCCTCTGCGCCCCGTTCCTGGGCCCGGAGCTACAGGTCCCCCTCCCGGTACGGACTCAACTAGGTAGCCGTTGCAGCGTCTTTCGATCAACTGATGGATTTCACCCTGAGCCTCTAATTAGATTGTGTTTCAGACGGACCAGTAGACCATAGCCGTTCTGTCGTGTGAATATGCGAGGCTTTTTTCGTGGCCGCCATTCCACCCTGCCTGCCCTTTGATATGCATATTTGTACTTATTCGAGGGCCTCCCTTGGTCTCCCGCCTGCCGTCTACCAACCCAGCCCGCCTCTACCTGACTCGCCGTTGTCATGGCCTCACGAAACCCTTCCCGTCTAGGGCTTCTCCTCCTTCTCATCGTTGCATTTGCCCACCTTCTAGAGGGATACGACCTTACCAAACGTCTTGAGCCCAAGGGTAAGCTCCAAGTGCGTCTCGACATCTCGCTCGCCAGAGAAGAATTGAAAGGAGCCAAGCCACCTGAGGGTAGACTTCGATGGCAATGGTCATCCTACCTCACATTCTGGGATGACGTGCGCGACGTTTCCGACGGCCAGCTAAAGAAGATGGCAATTGATGCTTACAAGGAGATGGAAGCGGATGCCCTTCAGTACAAACTCCAACCAGAATTCAGGGAGAATAAGAGGGTCAAGCGCATACTAGGTGTCATGACTATCTTGGCCTGGCTGCATGGAATTCTTCTTGCCTTGTCACAGAAAGGAGCAAGTGGCTTCATCACGAATGAGAATAAGAACTTGGTCAACAGTGAAGTTTTACGCGTATTGAACCTCTGCGAGTCAATATTCCAAGAAAGCACAATAACCCCCCAGCGACCCGATGGCATCAGAACCGATCACATCAATCAACGGAAATGTGGCGAGATTTATGCATACCTTCTGTACGAAATGATCGACAAAGACAATAAACTGAACGACTGGGACCCGCCCGCGCGTATTACTTCAGTGAGCCGCGAGATCCTGGAAGACGGGACCTGGGGAGATGGCTACATTATTGTTCCACCTTGTCCTGGCACCAATAAACATGTGAGCCAGGAAATCAGTGGCCTCAGGTATTCATTTTTGCTAATCAATCAACCTCTAGAACCTAGCCACCACGTGGGGGTGTAACTTGGTGAATAAGCTGTTTGAAGTCACATACCTGGAGAATGAGGTCGAGGAGGAAGATTATGATCTCAAGGAGCTCGCAGGTGGCTTGGCGGGAATCGGTCAACAACAACTTTGTGGCAAGCTTATTGCAGGGAAAGTGAAATTGTGATGTTTTCTTTTTAAATAATTCTTTGTTCCCCTCTTCTCTTTTTGTCACACCGGCAACATTCAATGCTCCCGCTGTGGACTAGACTACCTATATTGAATACAATGTCTCTCGGCCCATCTTGTCATGGTCAAGAAATCGTCAGTTCGATGCCGAAGCGAGCACTCATTCGTCTCAGTTCCGCCTCGGATGCCTGAAGCACTTCATCCGTGAAGATGAGACTTGGCAAGTGAATGGTCTTTAGGTTTTGCAAAGTAGAAAAGACGCCAGACTCAAGCTCAGCCTCGACTACCGAGATCATGGCTTGGTCCTCCCACTCGCCGCTCAGGTCGGTTCCGGCCAAATCTCTCGTGATCGTGAGGTGCTCGAGGCTCCGGGGAAGGGCAGTGCCGATACTGCTGGGCGAAGAGGGCATGGTCATACCCGCCAGAAACACCCACGGAACCTTCAACCTCTTGAGCTGGGGTAGCTGAGACAGTTCTGCCAATGACCCGTGCAGGGTGACATCCGGCAATTCAAATTCCCCGTAGCGGTGCGCGGGAAGCGTCAAGGCCGTGATCTCAAGATCTATGAGGGCCTCGCACTGAGCCATAGCAGACCCCATCATATCCAGCCTTACCACTTTATCGCTGACCTCCTCGTCGATATCCGACTGATAGAACCAAGCGTATCGTAGCGTTTGAAGATTTGTGAGGCGATGTAGGACTCGCGTTAGGCCATACTCCCGCATTCTGTGTAGCTTCAACCGTGTCAACGCTGATGGAGTAGGTGGACTTTGAGATGGCCAGGTAAAGTCGATGGGGTTATCGATCGAGGCTGAAAGGCTTTGGATGTTGGGCAAGTACAGCAGTGCGACCATGTCAGCCGAGTTCTGATCGTCTGTGTGTTCGTTTGTCCTGTTTCTTCGGCCTAGCGATACCTTCTTCAACGCTTGGAAGGTAGGTAGTGGATGCTGAAGCCCATCTCGACGTGGGCTGCACAGGGCTGATCTGAATAGGTGCCCCAGGAAGTGGCTTTCGGTGTTCCAGTTGGCTTGGAGCAAGAGCGATGCCAGGTTCGGCAACATGGACACAAGAAGTGCGACGACAGCATCAGGGACGCGAATTTGAATCTTCTTCTCCCAGCTCTCGGCCACGTCCTTTGAGACCCCGGTACGCGAGATAGCTTGAGATAGTTCTAACTGCGGGAGTGCGACGACGTTGGGCAATGTATTGGGTAATTTGCACCTGATGCCGGCAAGATTCAGGCTCTGGACATGGGTACAAAGCTCAGGATTCTCGAGGAGACTTCGTAGTAGAAGAAATACGGGCGGATGGCAGCTCAGAGTCCATTCCATCCGGATATGCGCGTAGAGGAGAGGGGAGGCAAGTTGGCCAAGACCATGGCTCGTCAGGGTTAAGGCCGCGAGGTCAGGTGGTGCCAGCGACTCAATGACAGCCAGCTGCACCTCATGAGGGCAGTCAGGTAGAGACTTGGCGATCATTACCTGGCGTAATGTTGAGAAGGTGAGAATGGAGCGTAGGGCTGAGAGTGTGGGGATGGGGTATGTAGGAAACTGGACAAGCGCGAATGGAGCAGATTCCCGAAACTAAATACTTCCTCTGATATGCAAGGGGCCACAAGAGACTCCACTCACTCACTGCCCGCTATTTGCAACTAATCCCGCATAGCTAAATTAATTTAGCTACTTAACTAAGACACCTAGGGTTAAGGTATTATATTATCACATATAATTTTTTAAGTAAAAAAAGAAAGCTTTACCTAAGAATGGTATAAAATAGATTCACTATAACGTGCGTGATAAGCGAGTGGGACAAACAAGCGAGCGTGACAGCATACTGTATTACTAAAATCCCACTTACCCTAGACCTCCTAACTTTTTCTATAAAATAGCTATAAACTTAAAAAAAGTATTTTTATAAACCTAATC